>JAHRHZ010000024.1:10235582-10265791 GCA_024137785.1 Ginglymostoma cirratum
CCTATGATGCTGCTTGGCCTGCTGTGTTCATCCAGCTCTACACCTTGTAATCTCAGATTCTCCAGCATCTGCAGTTCCTACTATCTCTTACATAATTGACATCCATCTATCATTTTAAATATTCACCCCCATCACAATTGGTGTGCACAGCTGTAATTTGTACTTTCTGTAAGGTACAATGTAGCAATCATCAAGACTTCTTTGGCAGCATCTACTAGACCCCCCATCCTTCACCATCTGTCAAAAAGTCTCCAATGCCATAATAGCCTTCCACCATAGTTCTCATTCCTGAGCTGATGGGTGAGCCACGCCTCCTTCAGTAATAACCCGACTCCCTGAAAATGGCATGGGCCTGAAATTGCCACTCTCATAACAGAGTTAGCAGCTATGTGCACGGTTTTAACCCACACTCTTAATAATGCAATACAACAGGAATAGAGGCAGGTATCTTGGAATTGTATCCTTCCCACCTCTTTTCCCCACCATCTAATGCATGGCAAATCTATATCAGTCCGGCCAAACCCAACCAAAATGCAATGAGGGAGTTTTCCAGAACGTTGAACAAAGTTTTCTTAGGAATTGATGTTAAAATGCTTTTTTTTTTAAGTGATTAAGATTTTATTAGAAACTTAGAAAATTTACTGTTGCAGAAAAGAATGTTTTATACTGGCAATTTATCCTTTCATATCCCTGAAACAACACTCTGGTCATCTATTCAATTGCAATGTTTACAGTAGAAGAGTCTCTTCATTCAGCATTGTCAAGTGGAATATATTTCTGGCATCTGGATTTTTACTTTTTAATAAAGTGTCTTTTAATAACTGTTAGCATGTCAGGATAGTTTCTTTGTGCGTTTGTGAAATTTGCATTTTCTTTTGTTTCCAGCCTTACCTGCCAGTGCTCAGAGTCAGGTGCCAATCATTGCAGTCTCCGTGGCAGTGGGCATGATCCTATTGGCAGTGGTGTCTGGCCTGTTACTTAGTGGAAGGTATGAAAAATACATTATCCTGGTAACGTCGAGCGAAAAAAAATCAGTTGTTACAAGTAGAATTGTAAATTGCCAAATATTTATGTTGTTTAAACTTATTTAACAGTTAATTCCGTTCACTGACAAAACATTTATTAGGGACTGGGGAGAAAATATCGGTGTCAAGTTTACTTGGTTTTCGTGAGTTTACTCATAAAATCAGCATGTGGGTACTTTTATGGCCGAATCCTGGATGTGCATTTATTTCCAACCCATTGTGACAGCATTGCTATTACTGACCTGATTGAAGACCTCCAGTCTGTGTGTTAGCTTATGTTGCAGGGAGTTCATTGCCATAAGGGGAAATGAAGAATAATAGTGTTAAGGTCCTCGATTCCAATCTCTTTATAATACACCAAGGCTAACTTAGAAATAAAGCACAATATGTACCATACATGTAGAATCACAGAATCCCTATAATGTGGAAACAGGCCATTTGGCCCAACGAATCCACACAGACCCACTGAAGAGCATTTCACCCAGACCCACCCTCTCCTTGCATTTCCCATGGTTGATCCACCTGGCCTGCATATCCTTGGATACTATAGGCAATTTAATGTGGCCAATCAAATTAAATGCACATCTTTGGACTGTGGGAGGAAACCAGAGCACCTGGAGGAAACCACACAGGCATGGGGGAAAATGTGCAAACTCCAAGCAAATAGTCACCCAAGAGTGGAATTGCAACTGGGTCCCTGGCGCTGCGAGGCAGCAGTGTTAACCACTGAGCCACCGTGCCACCCATGTAAACTGTTTTATTTTGGCATGTGGGACCTGAAGAAACTTTTCAGAGAGACTATGTGAGTTACCAAATTTTAATAGGATTTCTTTTGCACATTGGTTCAACTGGAGTGGATTCTGATCACCTGAATTCCTTTAGAGGTGACTAAGAGAGGCTTTTTTTGGGCAAGTTCTGAATTTGAATATTTTGCAAGGGTATGTGCTGATGTCCGATTTTAGTGGAAAAAGAAGAACACTGCAAAGTAGAGGAAAGGTGAGTGAGGCATACCCTGCTATAAATTACAACCCCTTGGATACTGCTGCTGTCCAAAGTTGCCTGCTAAAGAACATACCTGGGGAAAGGTAACTGAAGTAGCTTTGGAGGCAAAAACAGCATGGAGGACTATTCCAGTGTCGGCTGCAAAGGCCATCAGAACTCATCGAATGTGTACTGAATAAAGAATAACATAGGAATATTTATGTTGAAATATGTGCTACTAAGGAAGAATTTTCACAAAGTTTTGCTAAGCCATCTGTTTTTAATGATACTCCTCCTGTCATTTTGTAAACAAAAATATAGCCTTATTGCACAAAATTCCTTCTTGAGTTATGGGCATGTGGTCAATCAGTGGTGCCTCTCATGTCAGAGGCTCATCCATTGTATTAAAGTAAAGTTGCAGATGAAATGATGGAACGGAATGACATTTCTGAGACCATCATTCTTTCACTACAAGGTGCAATGCATGTCTACTGTCAGGCTGTTTTTTGATATCATGTCAATGACTCTTATTCCAACCACCATGTTCATGTTCTTTGTCCCACACAGAATCAGGGTTGTGTTGGAATTGGGTTCTCCACCTCAGGCATCATGTCCAAGGCATGAAAGGAGGTGGGTGGATGCTAAGGTAGATGCTAAGAAGGACCACCTCATTGACTGGAACATCAGCATAGTTAAAGACGATTACTTCCCTAGATATTACCCTGTGTGCTACTTCACACCTTTACATGTCCCATCCATAATCACTGTGTATTTCCATTTCTCATAGCCCCTTCAAAACCATTTACCTAACATTCACTATATATATGTAGAATCAATGAACCCAATAAGAATACTGGGAAGTCCTTGAGATGCTTACAAAACTGTCAAAATAAACAAACATCTGTTCAGACTGCACGTGAAAAATCACACTTCTCCTAGGACCTCAAAGAAACACTGTCATTTAAACCTCACTTGATTAAATCTCAAATCACTTTAATACTCATAAATCTATTACAATAAGCAAATAGCCATTCACACATCCTGTTGGGATAATGCACTGTGGCAGACCTCCATAGATGCTGCCTCTTACTGATTGTTTACTGCAGTTGAAACATTTTGATCTCAGATATATCTCAGTGGTAGCAGTTTCACCTCTAAAGACTATCATTTTATTTTCTGTACATCTGATTGGACTGAAATGGAAAAAAAATGACAGTTTTAAAGCAAGGAGTATGGAAGAAATTGCTGCAATTTTAAAAGCACACTACAACGAGTTTCAGTGAGTCACGTTTATACTGTTGCTTTGGAAGCTGTGTGGAAAGATGTAAATAGATGGCCTACTGCATGTGCGTGTGTGTGTGTCTTTGTTTGTGTATGTGTACAAAGTAAGATTTGGCCTGCAACAAATAGCTGATTGGTTTGTGCAGTTATGTCCAATCACGGATGTCAAAGGTCATCAGCCTGATGTCAACTCTGTGATCGGTTGCCGGGTAGCTGATCAGCTTGTGGGTGTGAATGATACAGTGAGAAGCCTATGGACCTCTGGAAGGGCAGTTTAAAGTGTCACTCTCTGCAGTAAAATATCTGGAATGGAAAACCTGGTTATTTTTTTCCCACTATCAAAGACATGTTACAGTTGTGTACCAGTCACCTGTGCCTCCTGTAAAAAAGTGAAAAGAACCTGGATAAAACAGATTGAAGAATTAAAGTTCTAGCAAGAAAAGGGATTATTTCAGAGAATCCTTTGAACTGTGGTTCCCACAGTTTTTTCAATCTAACCATAAAACCAATGGTATTTTTTTGTTTGTCTGTGTGTGGGTGAGTGAGACTAAAAGGTCTGGGTTGATAGGGTAAGTACTGGAATAGGGGTCGAGAGAATAAGTAGTGGTGTGAGCTTGGGGACCACTAGCAATTTCTACAGAGCTGACAGTAGCTGCAAACTACTGTCAACTCTTAGTAGCAGTGGTAAGACTTCTACAGATTGAAACCTTGGAATTTTGCTTCAGCTGAGTAGTAAAGCATGGCTTCCATTGGAGATGGAGATTGAGGATTCCGACATTCCAGCCAACACCTTCTCTTAAATCTTAATCTGAGAAAGGTTCAACACAAACCCATAGTCTAAAAGGACAATGAATTAGGCTCGTTGATTTAAAAAAAAACGATGTCAGAAATTGCTGCAAAAGCTCAGCAGGACTGGCAGTATTTGTGGAGAGAAATCAGAGTTAACATTTTGGGTTCAGTGACCTTTCCTCAGAACTAGTTGATGCTTTTTTTCCTCCTGGTTGTTGCTGCAATTCTACATTGTATGTGTGTAGGGGTTTTGGAAGTGGTTTAGAGTTTTATCCAGTCAAACCATAAGTTGAAACTTCATAGTTGTTTACTTGTAATTAGAATTTACTCATTTGTGATAAATAATAATTCTTAAGTTCTCTGCGTACTTTGATTGAACCATTAACTCTTGTGATGACCGCAGACTTACGAATCATTGCATTTTCCCGAGTGGGTCATAACATCTCTCCATTCAGAGACCTCAAAATTGGGATCTGTAATGTGCCAGCACAGGCTGATACTTTTTCCATACAAGCCCAGTTAATGCCCTCTTACAGTCATTCCTAGCTGAAACTACCACATGTTCAATTGTGCTGTGGATGGAATGGTGACTATCTTAGTCCTTTAAACAAAGCAAGCGTCCAATGTCCAGCTGATTTGTTTTACTGTTACTGCTGCATAGTTAGTGGAAGTGCCCTGTGATATTGTGAGAGGAGGTTTGCTAACATTTTAGTTTTTCAAGCAAGTGGTTTTGAACCCTGATAAGGTGTTCAGAGGAATTATTTGACCTGCCAGGAGAAAATCTGTTTGACAATGGAGGCTAATGTTGCATTCCCCACTTGGGGTACAGCATAACTTGGAAATGGAGAACAGCAAGGGCAAGCAATACACAGAAGGAAAAGGAGGAGGGCTCTCAATGGGCCAAATAACTTCATGGACCACCTCTGCCCCCAGGAATAGTGCCTCAGGCACCTATGTTTCAACTCGGAGGTATCCCTCCACTGCGCCACTTTCTACAATGTTACCTGAAGCCACACAGCAGGGAGAGAACAATGGTGTCAGTGGTCAGCAAGATCCCTGCTGCCCTCATTTTATGTCAGTGGGTCCTTTTATGAAGGAACAGACAACATCAAATGTAATTACACAGTTCACTATCCTCCTACACTGAAACTCATCCACCTTCTGTCACATACGCCAAAGCTACTGTGGCAACGCTCTCTAGAAACGCTATGACAGGCAAAGGCACCCAATAGACTGGAGTAGACAAGGATGATTGATTTCAACTCATACCTAATTTGTCATGGTTCAATTTATAAATCTAATTCTGTCTTTTTTTTCCATTATGGACAGTGTTATCAACAGTGACAGAGGTGAGGTGAAGAGTTTTGGATTGTTGATGAATTGGTTACAATATCATACTCAAATTGATTCTTCATTTATAACCCGAATAGAATGGTATTGTTTTGGTTGGAGCCCGGGTTTCTCTTCCTTGTCCTCCTCCCACTTCTTGCAGCTTGTTCTGTGCTGCTTGGTCTCTCTTGTCGCACTAGATTCCAAGTCGAAGACCTATCTTTACAACTATGTCCACGAGTAATTGATATGTACAGAAACCTTGAAGCCATCAAAAAAAATACTTGTGTACCTGCTACATCACACATTGTGGAGCATTGCAACTTGTAACAACTATGGAAAAATGTAGAATTGCAGTAACAACCGGAGAGAAAAAGAAACAACTATCAACTAGCCTAGTTCATTATCCTTTGAGACATTCATATTGGATGATGGTTTTTTTTGCTGTTGAACTTACTTGGATTAAGACTGAAGAGATGGTGTTGGTTAGAATGTGAGAATCCTCAGTCTCCATCTCCAAAGGAAACCATCTTTTACTGCTGACCTAAAGTAAAATTCCTGTGTTTCAATCAGTCTTCACACTGCTATTAAACACCAGCTTGCAGGTGACTGTCAGATCCATAGGAATTGCTAGTTGTCCCCAAGCTCACACTCCATTACCTCATCTCTCTGTCTTACTCAAGTACCAATTTTATCATGCCTAGACCGCCTTACTCTCACCCACCCAGTCCTAATTTCCCTTCCCCATACCATGTTCTGGCTTTCTTTCCCCCACTCAAGTCCCAACCTTCTGACACTTAGTGCTTTTCCTTCTCATTTTGGACCCCAATCACCATTTCTCCCATGGAAAACTGGCCATTTAAGTGCCCGTTAGAAATCCCATGGAGTTTTTGGTGAAGAATAGGGGAGTTTGTTTTGCTGTCCTAATCAATAGAGTTGCCATAGTCCAAGAAGACCATAGGGCTGCTATCTCGTTAGAGACCAACTGGCAGTAAGTTCAACCTAAGGGTTATAGCACCTCACGTAAGGGGCCAGGTTGACAAGGTGGGACCTTCATGGGGATTTCAGCTGGTATGGGTATTGATCAGGCTGATGGCCTCACCCTAGAAGGCAAACCAGCCATCCAGCCACGTGAGCTAACTGAATACTCCTCCTTTCCCACCCCAATCCCCACTGCCATCCAATATTTGTCTTTCAAAACCAAGGCTAAAACAGACTCTTTGGTAATTTTTTCACATTGCTGTTTGTGAGACTGAGTCGTTTACAAATTGGCTGTTGTTTTTCCCACTCGCTTCACCAGCAGATAGTATCAAAAGCACTTCGTTGTCAGTGAATCACTTTAGGGGGTCCTCAGGAAGGATACTATGTAAAAGCAGATCTTCTTCTTTCATAGCTACATTAAACATAATAAGATATTTATATATTAACAAATATAGGAACCTAATCCAGGTTGTCAACCTCAGACATATGTCTTGAGAACGGCTACATTGACACTATGAGTTCTAACTAAATTATTGAATTTGATTTAAATTCCACATCTTGTATTGTTTGTAATTTTGAAGCATTCAGATTATGCATTTTGACTATTTTTAAGCCAGGATACTTGTGAGAATCAGTGTTTTTCAGATGATTTACAACATCTCACATACATCCTAATCTATTCACCTTGGTGAAAGTAATTGACTTAATCTTTAAGATAATGAATAATCATTTCTTGCCATGTTACATTCGATTGTTTGATAATAACAGATTTCGATAACAGATTTTCATGTTCAGCTATCAAACATTGTGGGCTGTGCCATTTTATTCCTTATCTCGTATATGATGGAAGATTACTCATGCACTAATTGATTACCAAAATGCAGCACATTTTTAATTAGTAAAATTTCCATTTTTAAATGTCCGTTATTCTCAACAGTAATTAAACCATAGTGTTACTTCTTCATGAGTTAAACCAACCTATTAATATACTGAGTGTATGTGAAAGTCTGTGGGCAACTTGAACGTTCATCAACAAGAATGTTGAAAGTTGAATGCTCATCAACCTGGTTTGTTGTGGGGAGATCAGTTGATTCATTAAAACTTTGCAAGTGAAAATTTAATTTCAGTATGGAGCCACAAAAGTAATAAAATATCTGTAGTTGTGTTGATTTTAGGGAAATGGAACAAAATAGACAAGACAAACAGGGCATCTATTCTCTAGAGTTTTCAAGAATGTCATTGAAACCTACCAGCTATATTAAGGGATGGAGAGGATAGATGCAGGAATGATGTTTCCTCTGGTTGGAGAGCCTCGAGCTGTAGGGCACAATTTAAAAATAAGGGGGACGCCATTTAGGACTGAGATTGGGGAAATTCTTTTTTTCTCAGACGGTGGTGAATCTTGAGAATTATCTGCCCCAGTGAGCTGTAGAAGCTCAGTCCTTGAGAATATTTTTGATTATCAACAAAAAAAAAACTTATCATAGAATCCTTGCATAACAGAAAGAGGCCATTCAGCCCATCCAGTCTGCACTGACTCAAACCTACCTGGCCACCTCATCCCCATGACTCTGCTTGGATTTTTTTTTAACCATAGCCAACCCACCCAACCTACACATCTTTAGACTTTGAAGGGAAACCAGAGCACCCAGAGGAAACCACACAGACATGGAAAGAATGTGCAAACACCACACAGAGAGAGTCAACTGAGGCTGGAATTCGACTTGTGTTCCTGGCACTGTGAGGCAGCAGTTCTAACCACTGATCCAACATGCAGCTGGTCAATATCAAGGATTACAGGGGGCATGGGTAAAAGGCTTGATCAACAATTATCATGTTAAATGACAGGGTAGGCTGGATGGGCTGAATGGCCTGGTTCTGTTCCCAAAACAATTGGAATGACAGTTCAGTTTTTTGGAAGAACAAACGGTGCAATTAATTTCTTTATACAGATCTTTTTTTCCTGATCTGGATACTTAAGTTGGATGATTTGTAAGTAGTTTTCTTGAATCATAGAATCCCTACAGTGCAGAAAGGGGCCACTTGGCCCAAGAAGTCTGCACTGATCGTCCGACCAGCATCCTACCCACATCCACCTCCCTACCCTATCCCCGTATTACCATGGCTAATCCACCTAGGCTGCACATCCCTGGACAGTACAGAGCGATTCAGCATGATCAATCCACCTAGCCTGCACATCCTGGGTTGTGGGAAGAAACCCACGCAGACATGGGGAGAATGTGTAAACTCAACACAGACAGTTGCCCAAGGCTGGGAGTGAACCCAGGTCCTGGGTGCTATGTGGCAGCAGTGCTGACCACTGAGCCACCCTTACACAAGCAGATTTGAAATCTATGAAATGGACTGTGCCCAGAAAAAGAGTTAATGCAAAGAGAGCTACTAAATGACCAAGATGGATTTATCTCTACAGGATCAAGGTGCACCACATGAGGTGATAGAAGAGCAGGTGACTTAAAAACATTGCCAAAGAGATAGATTGTTAGGATTATCTAAAGAGAGGAAAGTAAGGTAAATAGGTGAAGAGGTTTAGAGATGGAACTTCAAGGCTGAGGGTTGAGGCAGCTAAAGGCACAGCCATACGGTGGCATAATTAAAATCAAGAATGGCCAAAAGGCCAGAATTAGAGGTCAGGAGATATCTGAGTGTTGTACGGCTAAAGGAAATTACAGAGATAGAGAAGGGTCAGGAATGGACGGATTTGCAAACACAGATGGGAATCTTAAAATCAAGATGTAGTTTAACTAGGGATTGAAGTAGGCCAGCAAGCACACTGTTGATAAGTGAACAGCTTTTGGTGCACGTTAGGAGGTAGGCAGTAGAATTTTGAATGACTTTAAGTTTGCAAAAGAGTGAAGTGTGGGAGGATGTTCAAGAATGCATTAGTCAACTGCAGAGGTAACAAAGGCATAAATGCAAGATAGTTCAAGCTTTATTCTTGCAAAAAAAAACTGGTTTAATCAATTCTAGACCTCCCTGAATGGTAAACAAGATATAAATTAAAGTGAAGAAAAAGAACTATGCTTTTTACACGTTAAACATTGGAGAAGCGGGTTGATTCGAAGAAGCTCAGAGGGGAAGTAAAATAACAAATCAGAAGAGGAAAAAAAGAGATTGGCAGCTGGCTTAAAGTGGAATCTCAAAATCTTTAATAAGCATAATATTAGTGAATGTGCAGTAAAAGGAGGCATAGTGCTGATTAGGGCCCAAAAAGCAGATTTAAATAGGAGGAAGAACGAATTGCTGAGCTATTAAATGAAGAGTTTGGAACTGATTTTTTTGCACCTGTAAGATGAGCAGCTGGAGCTAGATGACCAGTAAGACACCCAAAGCTTCTGTCTTTATTGAGGAAAAAGATGCTGACCAGAGCATGGTGAAAGCGGAGGCAATTAATCCTCAGGAAGAATCTTTTAAAATGATAAGAAGTAGATACTGAACGGACTATCTCCATTTAAAGTTGATTAAAACACCAAGATTGGATGAGATGCATCTATAGGTGAGGAAAATGAGAGTGGAAATTGTTGAGGCATTGGCTTTTTCTAGGGCTTCCTAGACTTTGGAGGTGGTGTTAGAGGACTGGAGAATTTATGTCTTTGCTCAAAAAGTGGCGTAAAGATAAGCCAAGCAACTACAAGCTAATTAGTTTACCATCAGTGGTTGGAAAGCTTGTTAAAACAGTTTGGGACAAAATTAATAACTGCATGGACATTAATTTCAATTAATTTAGAAAAAACTGGCATTTAATTGTGAAGAGAAAATTGTGCATTGAATTTTTTTTGAAATGGTAACGGAGTTTTGAAGATAATGCTGTCGATGTGACGGCCTTGAACTTTCAAAACGCATTTGATACAGTGCTGCACAACAGACTCGTCAGGAAAGTTATCATTCATGGAATAAAAGGGACATTAGCAGCGTTTATTATGTTAGTTGAGTGACAAGAAAGAGACAGTAATAATTACCATGTGATTTTCAGGATGGAGGACAGTTTGTTCAACAGGTGCCAATATCGAGATCATTTCTTCCTGATATATGTTAATGACTTAGTACTTTGTGTACTGACCCTAACCCTTACCCTATCGCAGGGTACAAATTCATAGAATACAACTTAGAAGCATTGTGAACTGTGAGGAGGATAGTGTAGAACTTAAAAGGAACAAATTTGGAGGAATGCAAGTGTAAGTAGCAAATGAAGTTCAATGTTGAAGGCTGTAATGATTCATTTTCTTAGGATGAACATGGAGGCACAATGGAAAGTAAAGATCGCAGTTCTAAAAGGGGTGCAGAAGTGGATGATCCTGGACATCTAAGTGCATTAGTCATCGAAGGTGGTAGGACAGGTTGAGAGTGCAATTCGTAAAGGATGCAGCATCTAAGGCATTATTAATGGGAGTATATAAGGCAAACAAAGGGCAGTTTAATCAACCTAGCTGGAGCACTGTGTCCAGTTCTGGGTGCTGCACTTTAGGGAAGATATCACATGTTGGAAAGATTGTAGAAGAGGTTTAAACAAACATTTCCAAGTATGAGCAACTTCAGAGATGAAGCTATTGGAGAAGTTGGGATAGTTTTCCTTTGAGAAGGCTGAAAGGAGATTTAATAGAGATATTCAAAACCATGAAATGTCTGGACACTCATAAAATTGAGAACAAAGGGACCCAGTTTTAATGCATTTGCAAAATATAAAAGTGACATGGAAAATTTCACATAGCAAATCAAAATTCATGAAAGCAATGGCTGAAATGCAGTGGAGGCAAGCTCAATTCAAGCATTCAAAATGCAATTGGACTGTTGTCTGAAAAGGAAGAATCTGTAGGAAACAGAGAAGGCAGAAGAATGGCACCAGATAAATTGCTCATTTGGAGAGCTGGTGCTGATATAATGGTCTGAATGGCTCCCTTTTGTGAAGTAACAATTGCGAGATTCTATTCACCTGAGAATTTGACTCAAACAAATACATTTTCTCAGTTAAAAATGAATAATTTGTGCTTCACAGTTCAAACAGTTAAAATGCCAATGTTTAGTCACATTGTAACGATTTTATTGTTAACATGTCACGTTACATTTTTAGAATTTTTAATGGGCAAAGGATGGAAGGAGAAGGAGCTGACCTTTTTCTTCCACTGACCTTTCGCTGTTATAGAGTGGTGGTAACAAAATTCTTTCTCTCTCGCTCTCTCACTCTGTCTCTCTCTCTCGCTCTCTATTTCTGTCTTTTCCCCCTGTCATTAATAGTAGAGCTAATAGAACAGATATTAATGATGCTCGATGAACTAATTTAACCATATTAATCTGCTGCCTTCAAATGTCATGTCTAATACACCAGGTAATATGCAATTATCACTTCATGATACAAATGAAATGGAATAATTCAGCACAACCACTTATCTAGTTGGAGTGGAAATGAAAGGTACAGGTGATAATATATCATATGGAGATAGTAAGAGCTGCAGATGCTTAAGTCAGTGGCAATACAGTGTGGAGCTGCAGGAACACAGCAGGTCAGGCAACATCAGAGGAGCAGGAGAGTCGACATTTTGGGCCGGAACCTTCATCAGGACTGTGCATCAGATATATCATATACCTTTCTCAATAAACACTTATTTCCAATGGATTTACTTTTCCAGTCTGCCTCTACTGTACTTCCCTAATAGTTTTATTGAAACGATAGATATAACTTGGGTATGAAATTTGGAGGAGGTAGTTTTCAATGTAACAAACCGATTTATGATAGCCGTCTAGATTCAGGCTTACTTACATCTTTTTAACTTTTCAAAAACAATGCCAGAATCACACTAGCATCTCATACACATTGAGGGCTGTTCTCCATGTGTTGCTCTTGTTTTCTTTATGTCCTGTGTAAAATTCAATGGGTAATAAAACTATTCTTTGAAGCCTTCGGAGAAAAGATCCTGAAAAGATTGATGTGAAATAGGAGAAAACCTCAGTACTTGACCTTCAAACGAAACATTCTTGCCATGTCCCGTGAATGAAGACTAAACAGAGACCCTATGGCATTCCATCTCTGCTGCGGTTTTATATTGCGCATTATTGCAAAGATCTTGTTGTGTGTGCTCGGTGACATTAATTTTACTGCTGGGGATATTTTTCAAATACAGTCTAATCTCTTATACAGCTGTAGCTTTTTGTGTAGAAGGATCTCCAGAGACGCGTCGCTGCCAAGCATGATTTTGCCGCTGAAAGCCAGAATAACAGAACAGAGGAGGTCTCACTGACGAATGCCATCCATAACTGGTTTCTGTCTAACTTACAAGTTGAATTGGGAAGTGCATGATTAATGGATGTTGTCTTATTTGCTTTAACCTAGGCGGTGTGGATACAGTAAAGCTAAACAGGATCCAGATGAAGACAAGATGCATTTTCACAATGGTCACAGTAAGTCAGATAAAACAATCTATACTGTGGGTTTCGGGAATTTGGGGGGAAAGTAATTTGCAAAAGTTCAATTAGAGTTCACTTTTGAACATTTGGCTTCAAATAAAAGAAAATAGGGATGTTCTATTCTTGCCGTGTATCCGTTGACTTTTACAAGGTTATGTTACAGCTTGCAGACGGAATGCCTTAGAATATGCGGTTTCTTAGACTAATCCTTCTACGGTACTTTGCTGAAATCCCTACAGCTAGCAAACAGAAGCAGTAATGGTAATAAAGTATACTTTATTCATGCTACACTCATGTTACCAAAGTCTATTCTTTCCAACTCAAAAGACACAAGCTTAAATCCTCTGCAAGATAACTCTCGTCTTGAGAGAGCTGATGTTGAAATGTTTATTGGCAGTTCAAATTTTTCAGTTTAAAGGCCCCAAATATTTGCATTTGCTCCAAAGAATTAAGGGTCTCGGTCTAATTTTGCTTCAGGGTTTCTTCACTGAGTCTCAACTTATTGTTAGTCAAGTTAGAGCACAACTGGATGAAAAATGAATACTGGTGATTGTGGGTCCCAACTGTTGGTCCAAGCTGGAATTAAAGTTGTAGCCCAGCCCTAAGGGCAGACAGGGCTTTAAAAGCCTGAAAGCCGAATCTAATTTCAGTGTCTTGGGCACAGAAGCTAGATTGAGAATTCAGCGGAATAGTGGTAGATTGCTACATTAATGCTGACTTTTGAATACATTGTAAAGGCCCTTTCTGGTGGATCTAAATACCCAAGGCACCTTTCAAAGATTAGCATGTAGTTCTCTTGGTTCCTTTGACAACATTTATCCATCATCAAAACCTCAAGAATAATTCACCAGGTCATTTTTCTCAATGCTGCCTTTGAGTCTTTGATGCATTCTCCATATTACAAGAGTGACTACATTTCATTGTGCAATATTGGAGATGTCCAAAAGTCATGGAAGCATGATATAAATACAAGCTTTTCCATCCATCCTTATAAATCATGACCATCGTTGTTGTGTTCAAACATTTCCGTCTTTTACCTCCATCTATAAATTGAAATTTATAAGTTGCATGAATAAGTATATTGTAAGTAAATGAAGAAGAGGAAATTCTGAATTGGCAATTCCAAGCTATTGTGTGCTTCTTATATGGTCCAAGCTAAAAATTGACCTGATGCACAAGTGTTGAACAATTGAAGCTTCTTACATATGGATGCACCACTATTATAAGTTCAGCATCCTTTACGTGCATCTTGCAGAGCTTTTACTCATTCTCCCAGTTTTCAGTCTTTAAGTGAACTAGATATATGTCATTCAATTAAATATCAAGTGCGTGATCTTCAAAGTTGTGTCAGCACCATTTGCTTTTCTATGACTTTTATTGCAATTATGCATTGGTGAAATCTTTACACTATTATTCTTGCCTTGATTTTTAAAATGTTTGCCTTTTTTTGTTTCTCATTGCATTCCGTACTTTCTCCAAGTTGTATTTTGCCAGCTATTCTTACTTCCGAAGTTATCATAACATCTTCATGTTTATCTTGCTAAGTATATGTCATTGAGATCTGATTGTTCTTTCATTAATTCCACCTCTGCGAACAAGCCAGACTTGGCAATGTATTTCACCCGGGCTTGAATAGAATGATGAAGAAGGTGTTGCTCATTCTTAGTCCTCATACCGAGGATGACTTCTGTTCAACACTGTATATTTTTCTGTCACTTACTTGTATCTGTTCATCAGTTAACTGAACTAGGTTATAATGAGGTGAAAATAATTCAGACACAATATGGCATATGTAGTGATCATGTCTACCATACCATCTGAAATGCCTTGGGTAGGTTCATTGCCAACAATTGTACTTATAGGCTGAATTACTGATACCAAGTGGGGAAGGATGTATTTGCAGAGAAAAAGCTCAATCTTAGTAAGGAGGTTTATTGAATAGTACTCAGTATATTACATCTGAGTTATACATGAGGCCTCAGGCTGTGTTTAAAAGTTAGTACATACTGATTAGCTGCATTGAACTTAGCACTTAGAACTAGTTAACTCCTTATAGGGACACCTGTTTACATCCTGATGAGTGGAACTGATCTTGTAATGTCAGTTAACTCCTTCAGGCACTAACTGCCTTTCAATAATCTAGCAGTTTTTTTATTATGAAATTCTTTAAAAGTTGTTTCAAATAAGTAAAGAATGTTTGTTTACCAAATTGATTTACCATAGCTCATCTCCCTTCAAGTGCCTACCTTTATAAATGCTGGCAACGTAGTTATGTTAGAAATCTGCTGCTTGAGAAAGAAACATTCGGGTTCAGTTCATCACCATGTTTTAATTTTGGTGGATACTTGATTCTCTGAATGGTCTTTGCAGAGGAGATACTCTGGTATCGATGTTGCTGTTGAATGTTTGTTACCCTTGGGCAATTAATTCATCAAATCATGTCAGAGAAGATTGCTGTATCACTGAGTGAAGAAATCATCTTCTCTCATCTTCTTTTGATGTTGGAATGAGGTAGACCACATGTGATCCTTCCATTCTTGATTGGATAACACTCTTATTTTGTTAGGTTCAATCATAGGCAGTAAAGTTGACTGTGCTGTTTTGCTGCTGCTTCTTCTAAACAGCTGGATTGACTGAATCAAGAGTCTCCTACTAACTCCTGGTGATTGTGGTGTCAAGGAAGTCCGATGATCAGATTTTGAAGATTTGTTTATGATTGGAAGACAATTGACTAATTCCTTCAAACCTGTGAAATCAGTAGTATCTTTGATCTCTCAGTCATGAAGAGTTGTCATCCACCAACATACTTAATCTCAAGTCCTTCTATTTTCTGTTCTGTGACCAATGAAGTCTTCTCATTGTTCAGTAAAGTTACATTGATCACTGGTATTTGGTTTCTGAGCTAGTTGAGGTTACTTAATGTACTGTAGAATGTTATGAGCAAAGCATGCTTTTCTGTTCGGAATTTAGATGGGTTTTTGACGATGTACTCCTGTTTCACGTAGTATTGGTCTCTATATTAAGCCTACTCTCAACATCACTTTCAATTTGAACAATGTTCTGCCTTTGTCATACAGCACTCAGTAAGGTTGTGGTTCCACTCTCTTCAATCATCGGGTGATTTCAAATTATACAGGAAAACTACCCCCCTGAGTAAAGTTTGAAATGAGTTGGATGACCATCAACCAAATGGTCTCTGTCATTTCTGGCTTAGATAGGTCACCTTTTAAAGCACCTTTTTATGCCGAGGAATGGTTGAGTTGCACTTCCAAAAGTGGTTTATCATCATTTAAAGATATGGGCTCTATGGAGGTAAATGTTAGCAATTTCTTGAGGTTTTTTCCAAAGACGCTCGCTGTAAGGCGGTTAACTGCTTTGTGTAAGTTAACCTTATTATTCAATGGTTATGTTATTGCTTTTTACTTTTTGCACTTAGTCACTCAATTTGAGCCAACTTGAGTGCTTACATCGTCTTTATTTGGCCTTGCCTTGCTATTACTTTATTTACACTTTGCCACCTCAGCTAAACTGAACAGACTCCCACTACTTCTGACTTGCCTTGCCTTTTAATGCAAACTCCAAACCAGACAGCTTCTCATATCAACAGTGATCAGTCAAGAGATGGACATGTTGCTGTATGGCACCATGCGATATCAATATCGCACTCGCACCATCTACCAACTACACACCAAATACTATGTGTTACAGTTTAATGCAAGTCATTTTCAGTCAAGGTGGACATTCTTCATACTTTGGGTCCTGACACAATAAATTGAGAGACATCCAATATCTATCTGGGGCATGGTCACTGTCAGTCAGCCACTAGTGGGGGGGTCAGGGTCAGGATCCTCATGGGGGGTGAGAAACCAAATGTCAAGTATCGCACCGTTGGCTTGGCTCTTCCCCGTATTGCTTGCCATTTCCTCCAGAAATAAGACAACAAAGTGGTTTGGGTGAGATGGAAGTAGCTGACATAACCGTTAACATTGCTCCAGATTGTTGAAGGGTGGTGAGGTGCGCTGAATGACTATATAGGAGGAGCAGAGGCCATGCAGGGTTAGTATTCTAGGAGGAAATGGATAGGTTAGAAAGTGTTGCTTGTATTATGAGAATGATAGGGCATGAGCCTTGGAGGGAGGTTGTTGCAGTAGCAGAGATACAGTAAGTATGAGATTGCCGAAAGAAGCTTGTGGCATCCTAGTGCAATAGAGAAAGTCATTGACCTTCTTCCTACATTGCTGGGCATTTGTTCAGACAATTGATATCACACTGTCAAAGATGGCAACATCAGACCAAGCTGCTAACCTCATCCAGTAGGGCCTCTAAGTACCTGTCTGCAAAGAGGGCACCAATTTCCCCTTATCTACTATGTCCGGGTAAATGTCACAAACCATACAGAGCAGCTCCGGACTGCCAGTGCTTAACTGGGAGAGCTGCACTCGTTTCAAGAAGGTGCCAGCACCAAAAATCCTGGCATGGCCTGGCAATGGCACGTGCCTCTATCTATGGCAAGTGGGAGAATCAGGTAGCACCGGATGTGTGGAGTGCCAGATGGACATGGTATATAATTAGCGAGGGGCATTTAGGACAGTAGGTGAGAAAATTGCTAGGCCTCATGCTAAGAAACCTCCATGACATGCAATGAAAAAGATAGTAAGCTGATTTCTGGTGAGCTGCATACCATTTTTCCTTTCATGTTTTTTTTTAACTCCACATCTGGAACAGTGACTTCTCACACCAAAGGATTTATGACTTTTTGTATTGATCGATCATATGATGTTTTGGTGTTTAGGTACTTAAGAAAGCTGACAGTATCTGTTGATCTTGAGCCAGGTTGACATAATGTTCCCATTACTATCATGTTGTGTTTTTGGATTTCAGCTTCTACCACCATCTGGATGATTCTTTCCAGTGTGTGATCCTCTTTTTGATGTATAGGTTTCTTTCAGATATGTTAAAGAAATTTCAACAACAATTCTGTCTTGAATCGGTTCTAGTCATAAATCACCACCGTCTCTAAATTCTGACTGTGGATAAAGATCATTAATAACGTTGTAAGCAATTTCTGCTAGAAGCTACATTCTGCTGTTGAATCTTGCTCTTTCCATTATTGTGTGTTTGGTTCTTAATGTAATTGTCAAATGTTCTTACAGTATTATCAAAGTTATCTATTTGAGGTTGCAGACTTGCTCACTGAACCGGTGTATTTGGTTGCAGACGTTTCATCCCCCTGCTATGTAACATTGTCAGTGCGCCACCAGTGAAGCATTGGTGTCCTGCCCGGTTTGTTATTTATATGCCGCAGTTTGTTGGGGTGGTTGGTATTGTTTCTGGTTCTGTTTTTCAGTGGTTTGTATATCAGGTCCAGTTCAATATGTTTGTTGACAGAGTTTCGGTTGGAATGCTAGACCTCCAGGAATTCCTTGGCAAGTCTCTGTTTGGCTTGTGCTATTACAGATGTGTTTTGTACCGGTTGAATTTGTGTCCTTCTTTATCCTTGTGTATTGAGACCAGTGAGACCATTGCACACGGACAAAGAAGGACATGAATTCCACTGGGCCGACACATCCATAATACCACGAGCCAAACAGAGACATGCCAGGGAATTCCTGGAGGCCTGGCATTCCAAATGGAACTGCATCAACAAACTGGACCCGATATAAAAACCACTGAAAAACAGAACCAAAGGTAATACCAACCACCCCAGCAAACCGAGGCATATAAATAACAAGCGGGACAGAACACCAACCCTGCACCAGAGGTGCACTGATGATGTTACCCAGCAGGGTGACAAAACACCTGTAACCAAACACGCTGGCTCAGTGAGCAAGTCTACAACCTCATCCACAATCTGAGCTACAAACCTTCTCAAAAAATTTAAGGTATCTATTTCTTCTCTTGTATTCTTTTGTTTTTAAACCTTGATCTATTCTGGGCCTGCATAATTTAAAAAAAAAAAATGCATTCCCTTGCACCTCTTTGAGCTTTCTATTAAGTCCTAAAGCAATTCTGTATCTGATGGATTGTTCCTTGCACACTATCTAGTTTACTTCCCTGTCTAAATTATCAGTAATCTTAAATCTTCTCGCAAGTGGAATATCATTCTCCATTGTACATAACTACTGTTACTTCTCTTATATAAATGATTTACTTGAAAACTGAAGAACTTTTTAAATTGCCTGATGTGGCTGGTTTTGCTGTTTAGTGTTTTAAATTACGTAATGACTTCATTGTACTAAATGTTGAATCATTGGATTTTTTCTAGTATTGAAATTAATACTTTTAATTTCTGGATAATGATTACTTGCAAATAAAGCTCAATAATTAAGAAACTTTGTTGTTTTAATGAAAATTTTCAACTTCATCTTCTAATTTTCCTTTCAGAAATTTTTATTGATATCTATTGAAGAGTCATAGAGTCATACAGCATGGAAACAGACCCTTTGGTCCAACTCATCCATGTTGATCATAATCCTAAACTAAACTAATCTCACCTGCCCGTGTTTAGCCCATATCCTTCCAAAAATTTCTTATTCATGTACTTATCGAAATGTCTTGTCGTAACTGTACTCACATTCAGCATTTCCGCTGGAAGTTCATTCCACACATGAACTTTGTAAAAAATGTTGCCCTCTTGTCTTTTTTAAATCTTTCGCCTCTCACCTTAAAAATATGCCCTCTAGTCTTGAAATTCTTCACCCTAGGGAAAAGGCACCTGGCATTCACCTTTTGTATACCCCTCATGAAATACGAGGTCATCCCTCAAACTCCTATGCTCCAGTGGAAAAAGTCCTTGACTATCCAGCCTATCTTTATAACTCAAACCCTCCATTCCTGGCAAAATTCTAGTAAAACTTTTCTGAACCCTGTCCAACTTAGTAATATTGTGCTTATAATAGGGTGACCAGAACTGGACACAGTACTCCAGAAGAGGCCTCACATACGTCCTGTGCAACCTCAACATGACTTCCCAACTCCTATACTCAAAGGTCTGAGCAATGAAGGCAAGCACGCTAAATGCTTTCTTAACAACCCTGTCTACATGTGACATAAACTTCATAGAATTATGTACCTGAACTCCTAGGTTCCTCTGTTCTACAACACTACACAGGACCCTACCATTAATTGTATAACTCCGATCCTCATTTGTTTTACCAATCTACAATACCTCGCACTTATCCAAGCTAAATTCCATCATGCCACTCTTCAGCCCATTGACCTAATTGATCAAGATCTCTTTGTAATCTTAGATAACCTTGTTGAAAACTTCTCAATAATTCAGAATTGTACTCTTATTTCTGCCAAAAGTGATATCTTGAAGTGTTGAAATGCATTAAAAAAAATCTGTTAAGAATATAAAAGGCAGCACACTTCAGTGGGACATCTTTTGATTACAGATCAACGGTTCCCTGTTTCAAATTGTTGGAGTGAGAATTCAACTGGTAAATCTTTTTCAAATTCAGTATTACAGTAAAAGTCAGATACTAACAAAGAGCTGACAGCAGTTAAGTAAGTAATTTAGCCTAGTTAAACCTGATTTTCCTGATTGTGGCAGATATGAATCAAAAACTTGAATTAACTTGCCTGAAGAAGATGTTAATTAGAATCAAACAAATATAAACTACAGAAGAGGCCATTCAGCCCATTGAATCAGTACTGCCGAAACTGGTGTAAATCTACATTAGTTCCACTCTCCAGCACTATATCCATAGCCTTGAATGTTATGACATTTCAAGTGCTTATCCGAATACTTTTTTAAAGGTTGTGAGGTTACCTTCCTCAACTACACTTGCAGGCAGTGCATTCCAGACGTCACCACCATCTGGGTGGAAAAATAAAACTGTAGCAAGAAGTTAAGCTAGAAAGTGACTCATCATTGTTCTGTGAAGAAACAGAGTTTTAAAGTACACAGTCAGTAAGGGCACATGGTCAGAGGGAGGTGGACCTGAGTGAGACAGAGACTGAATGCATATATTTGGGAATTTGTTCAATGTGGGAATTCAGTACAAAGGGAGAAAGAGGTGCTTTAAATAAAGTTTGCTGAAAGAAGTGTGCTGAGTAGGATATTTGGTGACATTTGGAAAGCTGCACACTTTTCCCTCTACTTTTTTGCAATAAGTTCATTTGGTTTGTAAGGTTGCATTTAGGGACTATCTTTAAATTAGTGCAAATTAGTCAAGGGATATTTTTTCTGAAAACAAGTAATTATATTTGAACTTAACTGTGAATCATCAAGAATAAGGGAAAATCAATACCAATACAATAAAGTAACTAATTCTCAGTAAGAATGTAGTTAATGTAAGTGAAGTAAAGTCAAAATGTAGCAGTTCAACTTAGCCAAGTAGAATGTGGAACTTCAGTGATGTCCTAGATAACGACATATGCAGGAAGTGCTGCTAGATGCAGAAACCTGAGCTCCAGGATTTGGACCTCAAGTCGCAGCTGGAGATTCCGTGGTGTATCCATCAGCCTAAGTGTTAGAATCATAGAATCCCTACCGCGTGGAAGCAGGCTATTCGGCCCATTGAGTTCACATCACTCTTTTGAAGAGCATCCCACCCAGAGCTGTACATCTACGATAAACCTGTAATGCTGCATTTCCCATTGCTAACCCACCTAAACTACACATCCCTGAACATTGTGGGCAGTTTTAGCATGGCCAGTCCACCTAGCCTGCACATCTTTAGACTGTGGGAGGAAACTAGAGCACCCGGAGGAAACCCATGCCGACATGGAGAGAATGTGCAAACTCCACACAGACAGTCGCCCGAGGCTGGAATCAAACCCAGGTCTGCCCTTGGATAGCATGTTTGGAGAGGTGGTAACATTGTAGCTTAGTCTCTTTTAGGCAGAAGGTTGAATGGGTGATTGTCAGCAGTGGGCTACACTCAAAAATAAGATGGTTCGAGTTAAGATATATTCACTAAAGAGGGAAAAGTAGAATAAACAAAATAAATCCAGAGCTGCCTGAATGACAAAGGAGGTGGAGTTTATATTTTCTAATCAACCTGTTCAGAGATGTTATGACACACCTCTGGGGCAATTGGGACTTGAACCTGGGTCAGGAGATAACACTTCATGATATAAACAAAATCCTTTCACGCACAATCGAATGGCTTTTCCTACCACCAAATCAGTTGTGTTTACAATTGTCAAATTTACATGCAGAACCCATTAAGAACAATGAGATAACATCAAATGTGAGGGAGAGGTAGTGAGAAAGAGGAAAGGGCTAAATCAAAATGGAGTCGAAAGGAGATAGAATTTAGTCTTTTTTTCTGTGAGGACGTAGGATTTAAGATAAAGAACTGCGCGTCAGATGTCAGCTAGAAAATGCAATTATGAACCAACAAGATTACTGACAATGGAGAGGTGATGGGAAGAAGAATATTGGAGAAGCACAGAGGAATTACAAGACAAGACTGGCAGCCGACGGAAGGGAAACCCCAAATTCTTTAGGGTGGCACGGTTGCTCAGTGGTTAGCACTGCTGCCTCACAGTGCCAGGGACCCATTCGATTCCACCCTCGAGTGAGTGTTTGTGTGGACTTTGCATGTTCTCCCTGTGTCTGTGTGGGTTTCCTCCAGGTACTCCAGTTTCCTCCCACAGTTGCAAGATCTGCAGGTTAGGTGGATTGGCCATGCTAAATTGCACTTTGTGTCCAGGGACGTGCAGGCTAGGTAGGTTAGCCATGGGAAATGCAGGGTTGCAGGGATAGTGTAGGGATGTTCGTCTGGGTGGGATGCCTTCAGAGGGGTGATGTGGACTTGCTGGGATGAATGGCCTGCTTCCACACAGTAGGGATTCTATGATTCTTCTATAGGTGTATAAAAAGTAAATGAGTGGTAATAGCGGGGAGTAAGGCTGATCATGAAGCAAAAAGCAGATTTATACTTGGAGGCAGGTGGCTCAGCTGAGATATTAAGTCATTTGCAACTGTCTTTACTAAGTGGTTACATATTACAAAGACATTGTTACAGAATCAGAAAGTCTATTGTTAGAATGATTCAAGATTAATAAGGAGGAAATGTTCGATTGACTGTTGGTACGTAAAGTTGACAAAAAAACGGGATCAGATGAGATGCATCTAAGGATAATAAAGGAAGTGAGTGCGCAAACAGGAAATTATCTTTAACAAGAGATAACAAGGTGTAGAGCTGGATGAACACAGCAGGCCAAGCAGCATCAGAGGAGCAGGAAAGCTGACGTTTCGGGCCTAGACCCTTCTTCAGAAAATTTCCACCCAGACTTAAGAGAATAGTTATAGGTCATACAATAAAAGGGACAGTAATAATGTGGGTATAAAATTGGCTGAGTGATAGGAAACAGAGTAGTGCTTAATGTATGTTTTTCACGATAGAGGTTGGGTTATAGTGGAGTTCCTCAGGGCTTAGTTA
This sequence comes from Ginglymostoma cirratum, assembly GCA_024137785.1. Taxonomy (NCBI): domain Eukaryota; kingdom Metazoa; phylum Chordata; class Chondrichthyes; order Orectolobiformes; family Ginglymostomatidae; genus Ginglymostoma; species Ginglymostoma cirratum. The sequence goes on from JAHRHZ010000024.1 coordinate 10,258,783, forward strand.
TGGGAACCTTGCTTCTCTGGATTTCGTTCTCGCAGGGGACTACTTCAACGTTGTGAACTGTATAAAATTTGGGAGACTTGTCAACTGTGAGGAAGACAGTGTGTAACTTCAAAAGGACACAGACAGATTGGTGAAGTAGGCAGGTAGGTGGCAGATGAGATTCAATATGGAAAGGTGTGAGGGGATGGATTTTGTTAGGAAAAATGTGGGCAATTTAAAACAGCAGATACTATACCTAAGAGTGTGCAAGTGCAGATGGACTTGTGTGTATATGTGCATAGATCATTGAAGGTTGCAAGAAGGTGGAGAGAGCAGTAAATAAAACATAGAAATCCGAGACTTTATTAGTAAAAGCGTAGAGGACAAGAGCAAGGAAGTAACGCTGAATCTGTAGAAGTCACTTCTTAGAGTTCGGTTGTAGGATAGTTCTGGACACCACATTATAGGAAGAATGTGAACATGTTGAAGAGAGAGCAGAAGAGATCTATAAGCACAGTTTCAAGGATGTGAGATAAATTGAGATTTCATCAACCTTCTCCATGGAGAGAAGAAGACAATGAAGAGACCAGATAGATGTTTTCAAATCACTACGGGTTGGGACAGAGCAGACAAAGATAAACTGTTTGTGCCCATAAAAAGATCAAGAATAAGAGGGCACAGATTTAAACTGATTCTCAAAAGAAGCAAATGAGAGGTGAGAAAAACTTTTCCACATGAGTCATTCGGGTGTGGAATGCTCTGCCTGGAAATGTGTTGGAAGCACGTTCAATGGAGCCATTCAGGATAACATTAGAAATTATTTATTTCTATTTCTAAATAATTTAGTGTGCAAGGGCATGGGGAAAAAGAAGAGGGACACTAAGCCAAAATGCTCATTTGGAGAGCTGGTGCAGATAGAGTGTACTGAATGGCCTCTTCCTGTGTTGTAGCACTTTTTATTAGCTATTTTGAGCTTCTACAGGCAGGCTTTGTACTGTTATTGCTTCAGCATATTTTCCAATTATTGGCTGTTGTTTTCATGGGAGATGACTGGCTCTGTGCACTTTTAAGTTGCTGAATATTTAAAGTTTTTTAGACAGCTACTGGAATTTTTAAAAAATCTTTCTTCTTGAATAGCGATGGACTTGACATAGCAGAAGATTTCTTTATGCTAACACTGACTGGACAAAGTCTGTACTGCTGTCTGCCATGTTATATGTTATGGTTGTGCCCACTGATACCATCTAAGATGCTTTGGGTAAACCCATCGCCACCTACTTTCTTTTAGTATTAGTCTGCATTTTGATACAACATGCAGAACGATACCCACACAATGTCCACTAAGTGGGGCATGGTGGCTCAGTGTAGCACTGCTACCTCACAGGAACTGGGTTCAATTCCATCCTCAGGCAACTATCTGTGTGGAGTTTACACATTCTCCCCATGTCTGAGTGGGTTTCCTCTGGGTGCTGTGGTTTCCTACTGCAGTCCAAAGATGTGCAGGTTAGGTGGATTGGCCTTGGCAAATTGCCGGTAGTGTCCAGCGATGTGCAGGCTAGGTGGGTTAGCCATGGGAAATGCAGGGGTACAGTGATGGAGTAGAGGGCTGGGGCTGGGTGGGATTCTCTTTGGAGGGTTGGTATAAACTCAGTGGGCTGAATGGCCTGCTTCCACACTGTAGGGATTCTACGACTATCAATGTTATTGACAGATACAGTAGGTTTATTACATTTTATGCATTAGGTACATTACATCTGAGTTACATGCTAGTTTCTTGTGAGACCTCAGGCTAGACTTAAGAGCGAGGAATCATTGTTATTTAATTACTTTGAACTTAGCACTTAGGACTGATTAGATCTTTCTGGCAAAATTCTGTAAGTTGGAGTTCATTTTTGGATAATATTTAACCCTTTCAGGTACTAATTTTCTGATACAAGATAGGGCACAATGATTATGTGTATCCAGCAAAAAATGAGCAGTGTTTCATCTATAACAGCATCATTTGCCTTTCATGCAGTTTCTTTGTTGGGCTGTCATGTTTAGGCTTTGTGTCAACAGAAAAAAGAATGCACTCTGACTAGGGAGAGAAATATTGTTCCCTATCACAAAATTGATCTGTGTGAAAGTGCTTTATGAAGTGAATTATCCTTCAAGCTTAATATCCACTACTATTTGAGTAAATTAAGTTGCCATTCTACAGCAATAGTGTCCCACAAATTGGATTGCTGTGTGTAATTAATGAGATTGTGTTTATTTTGGCAGTGTTAGTTGAACATGACATGTTGTCTAGGACTCCATGCTCGTCCTCCAGTAATGTTGAAGAATGTTTAATGTCAAATTGAACAGATAGCTAAGACTTTGGTTTACAATCTTACTTAATGGACTGCATCTCCAAAAATGCAACACTGAATCATTGATGCAACACCGAATCATTGATGCACATGAATGGCAAGGTAGATTTGTGCTCAGATCAAAGATGACTCTCAATCCTTCTTTACCACTCTCCAATAAACGAGTTAAGTTTATCTGCAACAAAGACTGCACCATTTCTTTGGGAATTTACGTGAAAATGTGAACATATTCCTTTTACCTTGCTCCGACCTCCCAGGATCCCGCAGGTGTTGTTCGAGGTATTCTGCGTCTCTTACATGGCACTCGGTTTCCTCTCCTCAGCCATTATTATAGGTTCTGAATAACCCTAAACAGTCTTCACACAGATAGTTGCCTGAGGGTGGAATTGAACCCAGGTACTGTGAGGTAAAGGAGATAATAGCAACTGCAGATTCTGGAGAATCCGAGATAACAAGGTCTAGAGCTGGATGAACACAGCAGGCCAAGCAGCATCATAGCAGCAGGAAAGCTTGACGTTTCGGGCCTAGACCCTTCATCAGAAATGGGGGAGGGGAAGAGGGTTCTGAAATAAATAGGGAGAGAGGGGGAGGCAGATAGAAGATGGATAGAGGTGAAGATAGGTGGAGAGGAGACAGACCTAGCTGTGGGAGTCGGTGGGCTTGAAATGGATATCGGTTTCTAGGTGGTTACCCGAGATGGAGACAGAGAGGTCCAGGAAGGTGAGAGAAGTGTTAGAGATGGTCCAGGTGAACTTAAGGTTGGGGTGGAAGGTGTTGGTGAAGTGGATGAACTGTTCGAGCTCCTCGTGGGAGCACAAGGCGGCGCCGATACAGAGGTAGCACTGCTAACAACTGAGCTGCCCTTGTGTGCATTGTATGAGCATCCTTATCCTCTGTTTGAGGACCAGGAAAGTCAAATATACCTACCAGACTCGTTGGCCTTGAGCTGCTTGTTACACCTCGGAGATTGACATTGTAGTTTGTACATAGCTTCATCTGAAAATTTTCTGTCAGTCACTTCTGGTATTTGAGAACGTAGTAAATTATTTCCAACAAGAGTCAGATGATGTCTGACCGTATGGAACTGGGATCTGAATGAAGAAGGGGTTACCTGCTGAATCATGTCACTGAACATACCTCATCAGTCTGAAACAGAATGGTATCTAGTTCTCACCTGCCTAAGGCTCCTAGAACCTGCTGGTGATATTCCCACATGTTTACAGCAGTGTTCAGGGGTTTCAAAGCTGTTTACAAGGGATTGTAACTTACACAGATAAAGGCAGGAAGGTGAGAAGACTTTAGCCTGCCAGAATGGAGTCAGGAAAAACACTCACAACAGTAATCGGAGCAACTCATTATCAGATCCCCATGACAACTGACTAGAAATGCACAAAATGATGGGTTAAAAAAAAGCCTTTTTAATTATGCTAATGGGATGGAGAAGGGTTTGTCCTTCTTGCACCTGAAAGCACGTCTTTGGTGAGTGAGAAGAAAATGTGTTTGAATAGACTAGTGCTATCCTAGTTTGGAACGTATGTATTAAGTTAGCTTCAGGGCAGTTCAAGAACCAAATTTCTCAGCATCTGTGTGTTCTGGTTCCCTACATGCTTCCGACAATATCGTACTGCCCTGCACACTTGGGAGGCCTTAGGCTTCTTCCCAGATAATGCAACAAAGAAGGTAATTAATACAACAGTGTTTACTCCAACATATCATTCCCTGTGAATGACTGACTGTAAATAAGAACGACATTAATCAAGACTTGTAAAGATTTGAGCTTATCAAGAATAGCCAGCATGGGTTTGCGCTTGATAGAGTTAATTGATTGGTTTTTGAACAAATTGTGTTCAGTATAATCAAGGGAACTGCATCAGAAGATAGTTGTTGATTTTCAAAAAGCATTGGATAAGGGTCTGCCAAAAGATATTCACATTAAAGCACCTGGTCTTAATGTACACTTACATATAATGAAATGACTAGAAGTATGGATAAATGCATGTTTTTTTATTATCATGGAGTGAGTCATGATATGCCAAAGATTTTTTATATAAATACAAATACTTGGACAAAGACAAATAAGGAATAATATCAGAGGCTGCAGGAGCTGGGAAATTGAGGAAGAATACAGGATAGCAAAGATAAGTTAGAAGAGTGAGCTGAAGAATAGCAGAGACATATCAATTAAAAGACAAGTCTTGTGGAAAATACAGTCAAATGATGTGCACTTCAAACAGTGATAAAGAAATTCAGTCGTGCCCATCTTTAAAAGTGGGGTAGAAGTTGGAGTGATCGTTTTAGAGGCAAATGGAACCTAAGTTTCATAGGGAAATTGCACACGAGCTAACATGAAATGCTGAATTTTTTCGACGTCCACAAACAAGCTGGATGCGGCTAGGGGGCATGCAGCTTTGAATGTTGCATCTAATACAAGAATGATCAATGCTGTAAATTGTGAATAAGATAATAGATGTCAGGAATAGACAGACTGATGAAACAAGCAGATAAACAGGCAAATTAAATTTATTGTGGGTAAGACTGAAATATGCATTTTGGAAGAAACAGCATGAAGAAGTGGACTTGTTTAAATGGTACAGTTGGGGATATTTGTGGAGCCTCCTCCTCCAGTGAGTTGTTTAATTGACCACCACCATTCGTGACTAGATGTGGCAGGACTGCAGAGCTTAAATCTGATCCAATCGTTGTGGGATTGCTTAGCTGTTTGTATCACTTGCTGCTTATGCTGTTTGGCGTGCAAGTAGTCCTGTTTGGTGGCTTCACCATGTTGACACCTCATCTTCAGGTATGCCTGGTGCTGCTCCTGGCATGCCCTCTTGCACTCTTCGTTGAACCAGGGTTGATCCCCTGGCTTGATGGTAATGGTTGGGTGGGGGATATGCTGGGCCATGAGGTTGCAGATTGTGCTGGAGTACAATTCTGTTACTGTTGATGGCCCACAGCGCCTCATGGATGCCCAGTCTTGAGTTGCTAGATCTGTGCGAAGTCTGTCCCATCTAGCACGGTGATAGTGCCACATAACACAGTAGAAGTTGTTCTCAATGTGAAAGCAGGACTTTGTCTCCACAAGGACTGTGCGATGGTCACTCTTACCGATACTGTCTTGGACAGATGCAACTGCAGCCGGCAGATTAGTGAGGATGAAGTTAAGTATGTTTTTCCCTCTTGTTGGTTCCCTCACCACCTACCGCAGACCCAATGTAGTAGTTATCTCCTTTAGGACCCGACCAGCTCGATCAGTAGTATTGCTGCTGAACTACTGTTGGTGGTAGACATTGAAATCCCCCACCCAGCGTACACTTTGTGCTCTTGCCATCCTCAGTGCTTCCTCTAATTGTTGTTTAACATTGAGGAGTACTGATTCATCAGCTGAGGGAGGATGGTAAGTGATAATCAGCAGGAGGTTTCCTTGCCCATGTTTAACCTGAAGCCATGAGACTTTATGGGGTCCAGAGTCAATGTTAGGACTCCCAGAGCAACTCTCTCCAGACTGTATACCACTGTGCTGCCCCCTCTGCTGCGTCTGTCCTGCCGGTGGGATAGGACGTATCCAAGGATGGTGATGGTGGTGTCTGGGACATTGTCTGTAAGCTATGATTCTGTGAGTATTACTATGTCAGGCTGTTGCTCGAGTAGCCTGTGAGACAGCTCTCCCAATTTTGGCACTAATCCCCAGATGTTAGTGAGGAGGACTTTGCAGGGTCAACAGGGCTGTTTCTGCCGTTGTCTTTTTCGCTGCCCAGGTCGATACCAGGTGATCCATCCAGTTTCATTTGTTTGAGACTTTGTAGTGATTGGTACAACTGAATGGCTTGCTAGGCCATTTCAGAAGGTAATCGAGAGTAAACCATATTGCGGTGGGTCAGGAGTCACATGTAGGCCAGACCAGGTGAGGGTGGCAGATTTCTTTCCCTGAAGGACCTTAGTGAACCAGACGAGTTTTTCCAACAATCGGCAATGATTCCATGGTCATCCATAGATTCTTGATTCCAGATTTTTTTATTATTGAATTCAAGTTCCACCATCTGCCGTGGTGGGATTCGAACCCAGGTCCCCAGAGCGTTAGCTGAGTTTTCTGTATAAATAGTTTAGCCATCGCCTACCTCTCTGTGGTATCAAGAAATTATTAGGTGGTGAGTTGAGACTGTTAGGTGGCTATGAATTGACTGTTTCAAACTCTTTTGAACATTCCTGTCCCGAAGTTAATTGGTGAGATGGCAATAATGGGATTGATTTTCTCACCAGGATCAACTCATCAATTATTTCCCCATCTCATCACACTCATGACATCTCCTGGGAGAGGAAAATTTTGTCCACGAAGCATGAAGTCACAGGGTTTTATAAGATCAGAGATAAAAGGTACTGCAGATGCTGGAGAATCCGAGATAACAAGCATGGGGCTGGATGAACACAGCAGGTCAAGCAGCATCATAGGAGCAGGAAAACTTGACGTTTCGGGCCTAAACCCTTCATCAGAAATGGGGGAGGGGAAGAGGGTTCTGAAATAAATAGGGAGAGAGGGGGAGGCGGATAGAGGATGGATAGAGGAGAGGATAGGTGGAGAGGAGGCAGACAAGTCGAAGAGGCGGGGATGGAGCCAGTAAAGGTGAGTGTAGGTAGGGGGTTAGGGAGGAGATAGGTCAGTCCAGGGAGGACGGACAGGT
>JAHRHZ010000024.1:10281372-10444610 GCA_024137785.1 Ginglymostoma cirratum
TCCACCTATCCTCTCCTCTATCCATCCTCCATCTGCCTCCCCCTCTCTCCCTATTTATTTCAGAACCCTCTTCCCCTCCCCCATTTCTGAAGGGTCTAGGTCCAAAACGTCAAGCTTTCCTGGTCCTATGATGCTGCTTGGCCTGCTATGTTCATCCAGCTCCACACCTTGTTATCTCGGATTCTCCAGCATCTGCAGTACCTTTTATCTCCTTTACAAGGATGTTGCCAGGTTTGATGGGGTTAAGCTATAGGGAGAGGCTGAATAGGCTGGGGCTATTTTCCCTGGAGTGTTAGAGGCTGAGGAGTAATCTTGTAGAGGTTTATAAAATCATGAGGGACATGGATAGGGTAAATAGACAAAGTCTTTTTCCCCAGGGTGGCGGGGCGTCCAGAACTAGACAGCATAGGTTTATGGTGAGAGGGAAAAGATTTAAAAGGGACTTAAGGGGCAACTTTTTCATGCAGAGGATGGTGTGTTTATGGAATGAACTGTCGGAGGAAGTGGTGGAGGCTGGTACACTTACAACACTTAAAAGGCTCCTTGATGGGTACATGAATCAGATTAAGAGGGATATGGTCCAAATGCTGGCAAATGGGATTAGATTTATTTAGGATATCTGATCGATAAGGACGAGTTGGACTGAAGGGTCTGTTTTCGTGCTGGATATCTTTATGACTCTATGACTCTAAGTAAATGTAAGCAGAAAGTGCCGGGAGTGGGGGTGTAGGTGGAGAACAGTGCTCAATTATATAACTAATGCTAAATTAAAGAAAACAATTCAGCTGCTTTATGTTCAGAAACATTTATTGATTTAACGCAAACTAATAATAAACCTGAGAATAATCTAATGTGTTGTTAGATTTTCATAAAGCAAGCAATAAGTTTTTTTTTATGGAAGGCATGACTGCATTACTCCCGGCATGATGTCTTTAATTTGTGTGAAATTATGGGGCTGCAATTTCTGAGTTGACATTCCCAGTGGGTAGTACCACTCACAGGGGGTGAATCTTGGGAAACTGTAATTTTTCATGCATTAAAATGGAAAATTATGGGCAAGGTCTTGGAATTTTCTTAGCATTTACTCCTACAATTACACTCTGAATGTTTTTAGTGTTTCTGTAAAAATATTAATTTTAATTTTTTATATATTTTAAGGTAAACCAGTAATGATAGTGACTGAATATATGGAGAACGGCTCCCTTGATACTTTTTTAAAGGTGAGGTCTTTTTTGCATTTCAGAAATTAAGTTGTCAATCAATTAGCAATTTATTGGTTTAATTGTTTCCTTATTAATTATTAATGGAACAGGAAATGATATATACTCAATGTATAAATGGTTTTCATCTTTATAAATCGATGTGGAGGAATACATTTTATGAGCATGTGTTTCTCACAGTCAGCCTTACTTAACAGGAAGGAAGATTGAGTATACAAGCACAGTGGTCAGTGGTCCCAATTCACAGCTCTCCTGCTTTTCTGGTTCTTAAGCATTAAAAACTCAAGCATTGGGCTAGCTGCATTGATCTTTATGCCCAATTATTCATCCTATCATTCTATTGTGAACAGACCCACTGTGGTTACCATTTTGTTAAATGCATCCCAGTATCAGCACATCTATTTAAATTATATTAACAAAGTAGTAAAAAAAAATGGATCATTGACACAAAGTGTTTAACAGTGATTCCTATCTTTTGTTGAAGTAATTCACGATGTTGAATGAAACTGAGTCACCAACTGAAATTACATAATAGTTTCAAATCAAACCTTAAAACATGTTTCGTGTTTGATGTCAAAAGTGCACTGGCAGAGAGAAAGAGGAAATCCTTACCAGTGTGCAATAAGAAGAACTCAAGTACTCTGTTAACTTTCATGTGTTTGAATCAATGCCTTGATAATGGGCAAAATTTTGCACTACCAGACCTTCCATGGAAAAGCTGGAGATGCTCTGGTTATGATTGGATACAGAAGACTACAACCCGGATAGGTAGTTCTACTAAACTGAACAATATAGAGAGGAGATGCTGGGTGTGGATAGAGTGGTCTACTGTAGAGCAGTTGAAAGGGCAAGATCATTCACTGTGTTAACAATCGGAAAAGATGTGTTGCAATCAAAAGAAATTGAGAGCAGATCAATATTCTATATGTTAATGAATTTTGGAATTCTAATGGAAATCTGGCCATGCCTCCCTTCAGTAAAGATGTCACAAAAAGAGACAGAAGAAAACCAGCTCTGTCTTCCTTATCTGGGTTATTTGACAACAGATTAAATGGAAAGAAAAAAGAGTACTAGTTAGAACTTAGTTGAGGAAAGTCGCAATTTGAATTGAGCATAAAATTACTAGCTTGAGATGGAAGAAGAATAAAGAGCAGATCTAGTCGGAAGTAAAAGGATTGGATGGGCAAAGAATACATTTGAAAGGGTATGAGTTTGAATCAGCTAGAGTTGTCTATGAGACCTGAGACAGAGGGATAGTCAAAATTGGGAGAATGAGTGTTCATAATTTTTTTTGTATGATTCACTTCGTGAAAATTCAAATATCTCTTAGATTTTCAAGACTAAGACAGAAATAACAATTAACTGTGAGGGAGACAAATGTTGAAAATGAGTCAAAATACTTCACTGTTAATGTGGTTTAACTTCTCCAGAAAAGCCATCTTCAGACTCCTGCCTCACTCCAGAAGGTACCGTCTCTGCTTTCAACATTTGGACTTTCCCTTTCAGGCTTTCACACCATTGTGTTTTTCTCCCTTTCCAAAGTGAAGCAATGTTGCGCATTCCTGCAGCTGAAGTGACAAAGTTTGATAAATAGCACGTTTTCATGCAGTTTAGAAATCTTGACTGCTGTTCTTGTGTTGACATAGTAGGAACTGCAGATGCTGGAGAATCTGAGATACCAAGGTGTAGACCTGACGAACACAGCAGGCCAAGCAGCATCAGAGGAGCAGGAAAGCTGACGTTTTGGGCCTAGACCTTTCTTCAGAAAGGGTGTAGGCCTGAAATGTCAGCTTTCCTGCTCCGCTGATGCTGCTTGGCCTGCTGTGTTCATCCAGCTCTACACCTTGTTGTCTGCTGTTATTGTGTTGTTGTTTTTGGGGACTGCGTTACTTTCTTGAAGAACCTAGTATTCTTTTGGAAGTTTTCCTGGGGTTTTTTTGCAAGTATATTTAAACAGCTAAATTTATTGTTGGTCGGAATTTTATATCCTATGTTTTCTTTTCTGCCAATGGGAAGGAGAGGCATCCAGACTTGTTGGGAGAGCCCATTGCTGGAACCCTGTCCCTGTAAGCAAGGAAACTGCACCTGACCATGGCACAGACACATGCATGCATATATTCTAAATTAGAAATTGATCTGGCTTGTAAGATATTCACACAGACTTGTCCCTCATCTGTTTCATCTCTAACAGTACAAAATCAATGTCGGATGGCAGATGCTTTATTTATCCTGTAAAATGTTCTTTATTGGTGAGCTGGCTTTGAATTGCATACCATCAAAATTTATAAAGTCTTGTTTATTTTGACCATAGGTGTTTGTACCTAAAGGCAAAAGTCTTTTGATATGTTTGTACTTTCTGACCAGACTAGAAAAGCACAGCACTGATTTATAAACTAAGCGCTGAGATATTTCATTCTTTCCTGCTCATGCCCTTATTAACTTTCTTCCAGGAGGCTTCCCCTGCTCTGTAAGATCCAAAATATCCCATGACCAAAAAGACATCTAGCTCTACCAGTTTCTGCTGCTACATCTCCAGTATTAATAATTTAGATGATGGTAATAGGAGAAAGCTTTATCTATCTGTATGGTTGTGCTTTGTTTGGTATTTTAGCAGAGAAAATTTGAAAAGGACCTCTTTCTACAAACTCATCTGAATATGTTCCTGATTAAACTATAGTTCAGTCTAGCCTTTGCTCACTCTTTAATGGAGTCACAGTGTAATAGTAGAGGTGTCAAATGATCAATGCTTTAACTCTCCTTTAGAAAAATGATGGCCAATTTACAGTCATTCAACTAGTGGGAATGCTGAGAGGAATCGCTTCGGGAATGAGGTACCTTTCAGACATGGGTTATGTCCACCGTGATCTGGCTGCTCGAAATATCTTAGTCAACAGTAACCTAGTCAGTAAGGTTTCTGACTTTGGCCTTTCCCGGGTACTTGAAGATGACCCAGAAGCTGCTTATACAACAAGGGTATGTAAAATTATATTTGGTCGGTATTGACTTTGTTTATAGTTTGAATAAAATGTAACAGAACGCAGGTTGCAACAGGGTAAAGATCATGTATCAGATCTTCAGTATAGCTACCATCATGAATGATTTTGGAACATTATAATGGGATATCAAAAGGCAAGTCATCTTTCATTGAGACATTGAGGCAGTCGGGGAGGAGAGAAAATGAGTGTAGCTTTGATACTTGTAGTCTTTCTCAGCCTTTCTTAAGGTGCAGCTGCAGCAACCTCTACAGTCCTGTCAGGTATATGAGTTACTGGCTGAAGTTTTTCATTATTCATTGTTTGATATGAGCACCACTAGCAAAGCCAATATTCAATGCTCTTTTGAAAGTGCCCTTGAGAAGGTGATAGTGGACCGTCTGCTTGAATCACTATGCTCCATGGGTCCTGTACTGTTTATGGATAAGGAGTTCTGAGATTTTGGACCAGTGATGACAAAGGGATAACAAAATTCTGGTTGTTGGGGGAGACTTTGGTGTCAATAGTTTACTCAACTAAAGCTCCCTGTGTTTTCCAATGTAATACTGGCTGATAATTGGATGAAATTAAAATTTCACAAGTGGAAAAAACAGCTTCAGTTTATATTGTGCCTTTATTGTAATAAAAATATTCTGAAGTATTTCACAGAATATTATCAAACAAACATTTGATGCTGTGATACATAAGGAGAAACTGGCCCAGATCTTCTGATTGCAATTGGGTGCACTATTTTTGACCCATCAGATGCTAAAATAAATACTTGCCATTAGAGAAGTGCTCTGTGCCAGCTTCCAGACCAAGAGCCTTCTCAACTGAAGCAGTCTAATCCAGGCGAAGAATATACGCACTCCAGCACTGACATGGATCCGTGTTGAAACCGTCTACCTTTTTCCTGAATATTCCAGGATTAAAGACCCCTGAAGCCATTTTCACTGCTAATGAGGGAAGGTAAGAGGGATGTAGAGTGGCAGATGGGTGAGGGAGTAGGATGACAAGTGAGTGAGGAATTGGACTGCCTAGCGTTAAGGGGTCGGCATGACAGGAAGTGAGAGGGCAGGTTAGCATGTAAGAGGGTGAGTGCTTTAAGTATGTCGGGGGAAGAGTTGGGGGTGTTACAGGAGGTCCAGTCAGATTGGGTGGTCTTTTGCATTGGGCTAGTGGGAGAAGAGTCGGGTCAAATTAAATAAGAGGGAGGGGGCCAGTCTGTTGGGACACAGAGGAGTTTGAGACAATGGGATGGATGTCATGTGTTACTGGTGTTTCCAGGGTTGGGGAATCAGAACTGGGGGGAGTCGGGAGTCAGGCTTTGTCTGATCCACTTGGTGGTGTGTGTGTCATGTTTGGTGCGGCTGCGTGAGTCAGGGCTTTGTGGGAGTGGTGTTGGGTACATAGGGATGTGGGGAGCAGTTATTGTTTCTGCATTGTGCATCAAAAGAGGGGTCAGTGAGGGGGTTTGTTGGGGGAAATTCAGTTTAGTAGTTAGTCAGGAGGTACAGCAGATTTTAATCCATCTGACCTTTCTTGGCTAAATCTAACTCGGAACTGAGATTTCTTTGTGAGGGTTCTGGGCTCTGGGTAATTGACCACCTGAAGTTTCAACTTATAGACTGCAACAACTATTTTCCTATCAAAACCTTTGGCCCATTGGGATAGGTGACTAAAAGCTGGATAAAAAGAATATTTTCAGGAATGACTTAAAGAGAGGGTTCAGTAAAGAGACAAGAGAATTATGGAGGTAATTCCAGAGTATTGGGTCTAGGCAGCTGAAGAAATTATACTTAATGGCAGAACAATATAAATAGGGGACGCACAAGAGGCCAGAATTTAGGACGGTAAAGATCTTAGGAGGATTTTAGGGCTTGAGGAAGTTAGAGATAGGGAGGGACAAAGCCATATAAACATTTAAAGCTAACAATGAAAATTTTAAAACTAAGATGTTACTAGCACAGGATCCAATATACCCATGTGTATTGGGTGAGCAGAGTTTTTTAAGAGTTAGAATTTGAATAGCTGAGTTTTGGACAGTTTTGTGGATATGGAGAACAAAAGATGTCAGGAGCACAAAGCTATGTTTGTTGCTTGCCCATGAGACTGCATTTACAGGTTAGCATCCCAGTCCGTCAAGAATTTTACTTCTAGACCATGGTATTAAATCAGCTCATTGTTGAGTCTGCCAGAAGTGACAGGATATTGCTATGTAAATGCATCTGATCCAGTCCTTCAGCTTCTCCTCTGTAGAGGTGAGCTAACATTATCATGATAACAGACTAAGCCGCAATTAAACTTTTGCAAGCTCAGATAGAATTTATTCTGGACTTCTTTCAAAATCCCCTATCCCGTGTAAAAGTGTATTTGCAAGAGCTGATATTTGTACATCGTGACCAAATAACATTTTCAATCTGTATTCAGTCTGGGATGGCACTGCACTGCTGCACCTGCCAACAATCTACATTCTCTCAAACCATCAAACTTCCTGCATCTTTTTAAAGCTTTGTTGTTTCTACATAAATATCACAAAACGGTTTTAGTGAAAGCTGTGACACCTCTTATTCATTTCCTTAGTAACCATGGATTTTCTTTGTTACAAGGATCTTTATTAAAAAGAACATTCCAAAATCACCTTTTTGGAATTAAAATGCTAGCTGCAGAAAAAGTGAATAGTATAGTGCTGAACAAAGAAGATTTAATAGGTGTGTGTAAATATAGGGTCAATTAACAGTGTGAAGACATTCTGCCACCATTTTTATGCCACTTCTACTTCCTCAACTTGGCCGTTAACCATGGACAGCAAAGGTCAGTGGAGATGGGGATCAAGGGGCAGTCTTTATATACGGTTTCAATTTGTCTTCATCTGCCCCTATTTAAACTGCTGCAAAGTATTGGGAGGCATTTTGTGGATAGTCTGCAGTCTATTTCCCTGTGTCTGGCTGTGGCTTTGGTGAGGGAGGTGGAAGGCAGACATGATACTGATAAGGGGGCTCTTGAGATGTATGCAGACAACAGTTTTAAAATTGACCCTCCAAGAACTTAGCTCCAGTAACATGATGACCATTAGGAGACTAGCATAACTGGCTTTTTTTAGCACCAGGTTGAGCGTTGATTACTTGGCTTCCAAGGGCTTTTTATCCTGCAGGAAATCAATGTATTATATATCAATGTATTATTATCAATGTATCAATGTAGCAACTACCCTACTATTAATCCGAGGTTCAATGTTCAGAATCAATAAGGAAGCAGGCTATAGGACTTTTGGGATCTGAGAAAAGCTCTGATTTATTCAGAGATGGTAGAGCTAAAAGCATGGTCTCAGCATGAACATAAGCAATAACTGGTGCCGTAGGTCCCTGCACGTAATCCAAGCTTGATTGTCTGTTGAGTGAAATGTATTCTCTTAAGACTGATGACAATGTGTGAATACCATACAAGTTGTTAATGGACTCCTGTATACTCTGCAACATATTATGATAGCTGTCTGGTAGACGGTCTAATATGTCAGCAATTGATAATTACAGAACACATTTTATTTCCTAAAGGCAGGGGCCCAAAAGCTCTCTGTACAACCAACAGAGCAAGAACCCCACAGCTTGTAGTCAGTGAGTTGTTTCCAAGGTTGCCCCTGGCTTTGTGTTCCCAGAAGCATTCTGTGTGAGTTATTAGCATGCAACATTTTTACTTGTTCACTGGACTGAGGCATTGCTGCTTAGGCAGAGATTTATTGCCCATCCTTAATTGTCCAAAGTTAAAAGCAGCCACACTGTGGACTTGGGTCATGTGCAGGCCAGACCGGGTAAGAATGGTAGATTATCTTCCCTAAATGACATTTAGTGAACCAAACAGGATTGTACAACAATCAGTGTTTACGTGGTTGCAATTGTGCTAGCTTTTCATTCCAAATTTTTATTGAATCCGAACTTCACCATCCATCATGATAGGATTCAAATCTGTGTACCCAGAACATTAACTTGGGATTCAAGATTACTACAACCAGGCCATAACCATCTCCAATGAGAAACAATCTAACCACCGCTCCTTGGTATTATGATCACTGAATCTGTCACAATCAACATCCTGGGGGTTACCATTGATGAGAAATTCGACTGGATTCACCACACAAACACAGTGGCTACAAGAGCAGGTCTGATGCTAGGAATATTGCTGTCAGTAACTCACCTGATGACTCCCTAAAGCCTGTCCACCAATATTAAGCCTTAAGTCAGGAGTGTGATGGTCTACTCCCCATTTGCCTGGATTAGTCCATCTCCAACAACACTCAAGAAGCTTGACACCATCCAGGACGAAGCAGCCCACTTGATTGGCACCACATCCTCAAGCATCCAGTCTCTCCACCACCTGTACTGAGTAGCAGCAGTGCGTACTATCTGCAAGATGCACTGCAGAAATTCGCCAAAGATCCTTAAATAGCTGCTTCCAAACCCATGATCACTTCCATCTAGAAGGACAAGGGAATTGATACATGGGACCACCACCTGCAAGTTCCCTTCCTAGCCACTCGACATCCTGACTTGGAAATATTTTATCATTCCTTTACTGTCCCTGGGTCAAAATCTTGTAATTCTCTCCAAGGGCATTGTAGGCCAACCTACAGCAGTTGGACTGCTATGGCTCAAGGAGGCAGCTCACCACTGTCTTCTCAAGTACAAGTGGGGGCTGGAAATAATTGCTGTCCAGTCAGTGGCATCCACGTCCCACAGACAATTAAAAATAAGTCCTAATTATTTCCCACTTGTTGACTGTGTCTCATTCTGCTATAAATTACCTTGAGAAGTATTACTATGTTGTTACTGACGTAGCACAGGTACAAGAGGTAAGGTAAGGTCAGGTGCTCAAATATAAATCTATAGTCAGGGACCAGGGATATAGATTACAATTGAAAACCTTTGATGTAGACAACATAGCTCCTCTTGATGTTGAGAGCTTTGGAGTTCCTGTTGTATTAGATGCACCAAAGGGGTTTTGACTTATCTGTACTGATGACTCTGCTGGTTCTCTCAGCTTCATCCTTCGTTGCATCAGAATTCTTTGTGCGATATATGTTCATTAATTTTTTTTCTTCCTATGTGCAGTATCTTGACACATTAGATTTTGCTCGCTGGTAGTCGAACTGAATATTTATTTTGTCCATCTCATTGCCATTCTTTAGGTTCCCTTTCAATTCTGCTCCCAGTTGGATATAAGTTTTTGCCTTTTCTCTGTAGGAATCCACATCGTTGAAGAAAATGAGCAAAAGTCTCAGCACTAACACCTGGCGCATTCAACATTGTTTCCTTTATCTCCACCCTGGCAAAATCAGTTCTATCCTTCATCCAGTTTCTTATCCATTCTCAGGTCATACTCTGTTTCTCTCTCCACGGGTGCTGCCAGCCATTCTGCATTTCTCCAGCATTTTGTGTTTGTTACAGTATTTGCTTTTACCCTTTTTTTTGTTTATGTTTAAAATCATTTGAATACCTGTTTGATTTACACTTATATGTTCCAATTTATTGACGACCGGTCTGGGAGAAGAACTTATCTGGTCACCTTTGTGAGACGTATAACAACATACAATAAAAACAATAAATATGAATCTGAGTCAGACTTCGCAAAAACCTGAAGTTAGCAGGTGGAACAAGGTAACAGTGATTTGAAAACAAGATAGAGGGTTTAAGGATAACATGGTCATTCTGAGAAGCCAACAGAATTTGGCAAGGGTAGTTGCTAGGTTTACAGAGCCCACTTTTAGACAGTACACATAACAATAACAACATGTGTTTACAATGCACCAGTCAGTTCCTAGGTGCTTCATCAGAGTATAATCCAATATGAACTATATTCATGGATGAAATGGAATTTGCATAAGGAGGTGAACGAGAGGTTGATTAGTATAATCCCATTTAGCTTTAAGTCTCCATGTGTTCCAGTTATGTTTCTGGTGCTCCACTTTTTCCATGCTGCAGGGCCCTACATGTATAAAGTTTTTGGTTTAAGGGATGAATTCAGTCGGAGTCCAGTGCATTGTGTTTCACCTTGTCTTGCTTCAGGCTCTTTTTTTTTCCCAGTTAATCCAATTGTCAATGCTGAATAAATACTGCTTATTTAAATGAACTTTTGGCTAGCTTTCATGCTAGTGATCCACTGTTCAAGAGGCTTATCAGGCAGGAAATGTTAACAAAACAAATGCTGTAGCTAATTCCTTTCTCTGAATGAAAGATCACGAGGTAGTAGACTTAAATAATGATATTTGTCTCTCTTTCCCTCAATAACATCCTTTATAGTTGATCCAGTTCATAGTCAATGTTGAACATTAAACATTTTATTAGTAAATTAATTTATTGAATGAGATTTTCCATCGGATGTTCAACAGAAGAATGTTACAATGTACAAAGTGGACAAAGTAAATATATGGAGGATCCAAGTTGGCCTCTGCCTTATTTGCCACAGATTAAAAATTAAATGCTGTGTAGCAATGGGGAGGACAAGGAACATAACATTGGATTATACACTCCTCTGTTGAGTAATTATAAAGTATTCTCACCTAGAACGCACATGGTGTAATTCAGCAGAAAGTGTTGATGGATTATTCATCCATGCTTTTTGCTGATCAAAGGGTTCCTACAACTGAAGAAATGGGTAAAAACATGGAACCAATTGTTTTCTCCTCCAAATTCATGAAGAACCTGTGCAACTTCTGTCAGATGGTCAGATGTGATTGTCACAGTGAAATTTTGACCTGGCATGGGTTTGAGAGAGATTGTGGAATATCATCACAGTAGTGGCTGAACTATATAATACAACACCAATATGTGTTGATTTTTTCCCTGATCAGCAATTTTCTCTTAAACTGCATAAACTGTAGAGATATTTAATACACTATTTTTAACTACTGCGCAGCATGAGAAAAAAATTCTTTCTACAGATTAAAAATGAAATATGAATGTAAATATGCATTTACTTAGATTTAAAACTATATAGCCTTTTTCTCTATTTGATGTTAATCCCAAATGCAGTTTGATTCTGTATAGTACCATATCAAGGAAACAAACATTGGAGTTTGACCCTATCCAACCAAAAAAGCAAATTCATCTCTTACTCTCTATTTGATTACCTCGGAAAAGAAATGGGCACAATTTTTCTGATTCCCTAATCTAAAATGCAGAGTTCCACATTACTCCTGGATTCACTTTCTTTATGTTGTTTCAAGAATTCCAGACCCTTCCTCAAAAGTGGAGCAAGATCTGTATCTGCAAGATTTATACGCCCAGAATTTTATTCATTGTAATGTTGGACAGTGTTCTCAATATCCTGGCTGAAATTGCTTCCTTAATCAACAATTAAAGCAGATTAACTGGTCTTTCATCCAGTTTGTTGTTTGTGGGGTCTTGTGCACAGCATTGGCTGCCACATTTGTATACCTAAGTGATTAGCCTTACTAAAAGGTGAGATGTGAAACACTTAAATTTATCTGAAGATTGGATTAGCAAATGAATTAAAATCTATTTTTTCTATTCCATGATGTGTGGAATTAAGTGCCAGTTTGGGATTTTCGAGACTCAGACTTAATGTTTTTTTAGAATTGTAGGCAAATGCTGGATTATGTAGTTCAAGTTCAGTCAGGGACCGACCCTGATACAATGATACATAGCATCCTAATTGTTTACTTTCTAGTAGTAAAGACAGGACTCCTTCAAAGCCTTTGTCACAGTCAGCTCATAAAACCAGGAACTAGAACCTAGGCTTCGTCAAGTACTGCAGTTGCATTTAAGATACAAATGATGTGATGTTCTTAAACTGTTCCAGATGCATTAAATATTCCACTTGCACTATTGTTTGAATATGTAGACATGTTGTTTTTGACTGATTAAAATCTCCCTTTGTGTTTAATGTTCTTTATATGTCTTGCAGAGGACTACTGTTAAGTCAGCTTAATCAACAAATCAATTCTCATACTTTGGGGATATTCAGACAAAACCAGTTTGAAAAATCAAGACAACCAATTAGCAGCCAGTCAACCATTGCATAGGGGCTTTGTTCTTTAGAGACTGGCTGTCCTCTGTCAACTCCATTTAGTTGTTTCTACATATTATTTCTATGCCTCTTGCAAGGCATCTTGCATCCTTAGACACTAACATCCTTAGACACTAACAGATTTCTTCTTCCCCTATTTGTTGGACAGGGAGGGAAGATTCCAATCAGATGGACAGCTCCAGAGGCAATAGCTTACCGCAAGTTCACTTCAGCCAGTGATGTTTGGAGTTACGGAATTGTCATGTGGGAGGTGATGTCTTATGGAGAGAGACCTTACTGGGAAATGACTAATCAAGATGTGAGTACCTCTGAGCATCAGGCCTGTAGACAGTCATGGAAGAAAGCATTTGCCCTGGAAATCACTGTAGGAAGTGGTAGATGAATACACAATTAAATTCCGTTCTCCATTATTTTAACAAAGACATTAGCACACTTTTTTAAAAAACATCTTTGTCAAACTAGCTTTCAGTGCTCAAACTCCAGCCTCACCAGTAAATAAGGAGCATTGTATGAGAAAGTAACTGAAGCAGAGCCAAAATGCAGCACAGTGCATTGACAGCGCGTAAATAAGGAATTACATAAACTTACAAGTCAGTACTTTACAGCACGATAATTTGAAAGATTTAAAATTTAGTACTTATCTAAACATAAGTGTATATGATGATGTCTAGCAAGAGACAGCCCACCATAGAGATATCATC
Organism: Ginglymostoma cirratum; assembly: GCA_024137785.1. Taxonomy (NCBI): domain Eukaryota; kingdom Metazoa; phylum Chordata; class Chondrichthyes; order Orectolobiformes; family Ginglymostomatidae; genus Ginglymostoma; species Ginglymostoma cirratum. The sequence goes on from JAHRHZ010000024.1 coordinate 10,294,309, forward strand.
TGGAAGCCAATTCTCCTCTTGGCCAAAGTACATACACTTGCATTCATTTCTATATGACACTGGGAGGATGCTTTCTGTCTTGGAAAAATTTGGAAGTAGGTGGCACAGAGAACAACGGATCTCTCATTTAAGACAGAGACAAAGAAGTATTTCTTCTCTCAGAGAATTATTAATGTTTGGAATTATCTGCCATGCAGGAGCAGAGGTGGCTGGATCAATGAGTATATTCAAGGCTGAACTGGACAGGATTTTGATTTACAAAGAACATTATAGAGGACAGGCAGGAAAGTGAAACTGCTCTGATCACATCGACCGTGTTTGTATTGAATTGAGGAGCAGGTTCCAGGGCAGAATTGCTTTTTCTCTTCCAATTCTTATGTTTCTCTACCTAACTGCTGAGCCCAATTACAGCACGTTTAACCATGGCTTGAGTGAGATATGTTAAATCAAGAGGGAGAGCAATAAACAGAGACAATACTCTTCTAGCCCTTAAGCACGAGAGAAGAATCATTTTCTGTCCTGTGTATAACAAAAATCTTAAACATATTCGATTTTTTGTGGCACATTGCGCAGAGGAAACCTAACCCTATGCAGTGCACTTGCTTCCTGAACCAGCATTCTATTTCTAGACAGCACAGATATAAAGGCTGTATAGAAGTGAAATTTACTTTTTACAGTTCCAGCGAACACAAACCAGACCTTTGCTGTTCTCATCAGTTTTAATTGTCAAAAGCCAATGGTCTTGACATGAAAATAATAGCCCACCTATGGAAAAAGAATCAAACTGAACCTTCTCGTATCTTGTGCTCCCAGAAGCTGGTACTCTGCCAAAAACACAAAGTGGAATTCTTCAGCTCTAAGGGACACATTAGATAAATAACATTCAGCATGTTAGAATGCTCATTAAGGATTACATCTCCAGCAAGCTAAGTGTTAACAAGCATAATGCAATGTTCCAGTTTTGAAAGGACAGGAAAGGTTTTGAGGGATATGGGCCAAACGCAGACAAATGGGACTATCTTAGTTTGGGAAACCTGGTCATCACGGATGAGTTGGACTGTCGGGTCTCTAGGGTCTTCTTCCGTGTTGTATAATTTTGTGACTCTATGACAGTGCTTTCAAAGTTTGAAAACTGCAAATTCAGTTTGCATATAGAGGTTCAAATGGAAATGAGCTGAATTGCAACAATATGGAGTAAATAGTGTTATTACTTGAAATAACATTTGGTTTGTTTGCAATAGGTGATAAAGGCTGTGGAAGAAGGGTATCGTTTGCCAACTCCCATGGACTGCCCAGCCGCTCTTTACCAGTTGATGCTTGATTGTTGGCAGAAGGATCGCAACAGCAGGCCGAAATTTGAAGAAATCGTTAGCATTTTAGATAAAATGATTCGCAATCCATGTAGCTTGAAGACATTAGTTAATGCCTCTACGAGGTACGTTAATTTCTGTGCAATGGCAAGTATGTAAGATATAATTGGTAAAAGAGCCAGAGCGGAGATGCGGAGATTTTGTTTTAATGCAGTAAATTGTTATAATCTCATATGTACTGCCTGAAAGGGTGTTGGAAGCATATGCAATTGTAACTTGGCAAAGGGAGTTGGTGACAGTAATTGAAAATTAAGTACTTCCTAAAGGGAAGAGTAGGGGATCAGGACTTATTGCTTGGTTCTTACAAAGAGGTGGTTGGGGCATTATGGGCAGAATTGTACCCTTCCATGATTCTGAGTAACTTCTTCATGTTTAGTTTTTTTAACAAAAATATGAACAATCGTTCAGGTTGTTGACAGTGAATTGAGAAATACAGTTACCACAAGTGACGTTTTAGACAATTCCTTAAAAATATATCAAATTACAAAAACCTAGTCACCAACAGGTGACTCACAGTTTCCCGATGAAATCATGCTTGCCATTTGCACAGTGTTGCATCCTCACCATTATATAGCTCAGGGAAAGTATGTTTTGTGAGAAGCCTTAACCACCTACAGTGCTTCTGGTAGGGACACTGTCTCCAGTTTCTCTGCCTACCAAATATGCAAAGAGTGGATTTCAGGTAGTAGGCCAGCAGTTTCCTGATATGGTTGACATTACTTACTAGACTTTAGTAAAGCCTTTGACAAGATTCCACAAGGTAGGCTAAGTAGTAAAGTTAGATCACATGGGATTCAGGGTGCGCTTGCCAATTGGATACAAAATTGTCTTAACAACAGGAGACAAAAAGAGATGATGGAGAATTGTGAGATAACAAGCATGGGGCTGGATGAACACAGCAGGTCAAGCAGCATCATAGGAGCAGGAAAACTTGACGTTTCGGGCCTAAACCCTTCATCAGAAATGGGGGAGGGGAAGAGGGTTCGGAAATAAATCGAAACGTCAAGTTTTCCTGCTCCTATGATGCTGCTTGACCTGCTGCGTTCATCCAGCCCCATGCTTGTTATCTCGGATTCTCCAGCATCTGCAGTACCTTTTATTTCTGATGGAGAATTGTTTTTCGGACTGGAGACCTGTGACCAGTGGTGTCCCACAGGGATCGGTGCTGGGTCCACTTTGGTTTGTCATTTATGTAAATGATTTAGATGAGAATATAGGAAACCTGGTTAGTGAGTTTGTGGATGACACCAAGATTGGTGGATTAGTGGACAGTGAAGAAGATTATCTAAGATTACAAAGACATCTTGATCGACTGGGTCAATGGGCTGAAGAGTGGCAAATGGAGTTTAATTTGGATAAATGTGGGTATTACATTTTGGTAAAACAAACAAAGAGAAGACTTATACAATTAAAAGTAGAGCCTTGAGTAGTATTGTAGAACAGAGAGACCTAGGGGTTCAGGTACATAATTCTTCGCGTCACATATAGATAAGGTGGTTAAAAAGGCATCTAGCATGCTTGTCTTCATTGCTGAGACTTTTGAGTATAGGAGTTGGGACATTAAGTTGAGGTTGTACAGGGCATTGATGAGGTGTCTTCTGGCGTACTATGGTCAGTTCTGGTCACCCTGTTAGAGGAAGGCTAATATTAAACTGGAGAGGGTTCAGAAGAGATTTACCAGAATGTTACTGGGAATGGAGAGTTTGAGTGATAAGGAGAGGCTGCATAGTCAGGGACTTTTTTCACTGGAGTGCAAGAGATTGAGAGGTGACCTTATAGAGGTTTACAAAATAATAAGGCGAATGGCAGGTGTCTTTTCCCTCGAGGGGGATTTAAAGACTAGGGGGCATATTTTTAAGGTGAGAGGAGAAAAATTTTAAAAAGACATAAGAGGCAATTTTTTTACACAGAGTGGTTCATGTGCGGAATGAAGTACCTGAGGAAGTGGTGGATGCAACAATAGTTACAATGTTTAAAAAACATTTAGATAAGTACATGAACAGGAAAGGTTTGGAGAGATATGAGCCAGGCGCAGGCAGGTGGGACTAGTTTAGTTTGGGATAATGTTCAGCATGAACTGATTGGACTGAAGGGTCTGTTTCCATGCTGTTTGACTCTATGACAGCTGCCAGATAAGATGATCTACCAGCAGTCAGCACTTGTAAAATCAGTCATTCAGGAGCACCATTTACTTCCATCTCAGGACAATAGCTACTGGTGTTCTGAGGTAATTCCTATGCAGAAGTTGAGCCCTTGTTTTGTCTCAGTGGCTGTTTGAAATATTTATAGGTGGAAAATAAGTGGGTATGGTGCGTGTATGGAACGAACCACCAGAGGAAGTGTTGGGGGTTGCTACAATTACAACATTTAAGAGGCATCTGGATGGGTATATGAATAGGAAGGGTTTAGAGGGATATGGAGCAAATGCTGGCAAATGAGATAAAATTGATTTAGGATATCTGATCGGCATGGATGAGTTGGACTGAAGCGTCTGTTTCCATACTGTACATCCGTGACTGTATAACTGAAACCTTAGTTCTGTATAGCAACTAAACAAAGAATCACACCTTTGAAAACATTTTGCCTTTACACTATTGATGTGATTTGAATTCTAGGCTCTTGTGGGAAAGTTAGTGATTTTCCTTTTGTAGTAAATGAGAATGAGTGAGCTATGAAGAAAGCCAAAGGAGTTTATTGCTACATATATGGTACATTAATTAGGAACAGCAGATCACTGGAATCTTGTGGTAGAGTGGGTAGCTTTCCTGCCTTTGAGTTTCACCCCAAGATGTGATGAGGAACAATGGATTCATAATGCAGCCAAACACACCGACCAACACCCAATAAATTATTTGGACACATACTAATGGCAGGTAGTAAGAACAGGAGCGATTCTTGGTAAGTTGTGATGGATAGAAAACTGAAGTTTCTATCATCATTACCCATAGCTCTAGACTACAATAAAATAATGCATGTTGCTGCAGCAAACTGGACCCCCGAATGACCTGCAGCTCATCACCATCACAGCAGATTATTGTGCCTTGCTGGATTGGGGAACGTTCCTTAAAAGGGATGACAGTAAATAGACAATTAAAACACTTTCAGAGCACATAGCAGAACTGCAACAATTGTTCATTCATGTCTCACACAAAGTAGAACAGAAAAATCTTGCATTACATTCAGTGCTTCAAGATGGTGCCGGACAATGGCAACACTTTGCATATAAGATACGAGAAAAACACTTTTCACTGTATCTTCATTTACATGTGACAATAAATCTATATCTAAAATCTAAATCTAAGTCTAGGTGGCTTGACCATTATAAACAAGGGAACTGAGGAATAGGGTTAGATCCAAGGAAGAGACATACAAATTGGCCAAAAAATACAGCAGACCTGAGGATTGGAAACAATTTAGATTTCAGCAAAGGCGGACAAAGTGATAGCTAAAGAGGAGAAAACTAGAATATGAATAAGATTGTGGGGAACATAAAACGCATCATAAAAGTTTCTGTAGGTGTGTGAAGAGAAAGAAGATTGGTGAAGATAAATGTAGGTCCCTTACAGCCAGACACAAGGGAAGTTTTATAATGGGGAACAAGAGATGGCAGTCAAGCAAATGCTTCTGTTCTGCCTTCACAAAGGAGGACACAAATGATATCCCAAAGACATTTGGGAGCACAGGTTCTAGTGAGGGGAGAAACTGAAAGAAAGTTTTAGTAGGGAAATAGTGTCGGGAAATTGATAAAATTAAAATCTGACAAATCCTCAGGTCACAACAATCGACATCCTAGACTACTTTAGGAAGTGGCCCTAGAAATAGTGGATACATTGGAGGTCATCTTTCATGATTCAACAGATTCTGGTACAGTTCCTCTGGACTTAGGAGGTATGGTTTGCAAAATTACCCTGCTACATAAAAAGGTACTAGGGAGAAAACAGGGAATTCTAGCCTGGTTAGCCTATTGTTGGTAATGAAGAAAAATGCTAGAGTCCACTAAAAGGTTAAAAAAATAAAGTTTAGTAGCAGAGCAATTGGAAAATAGTGACAGGATTGGACAGAGTCAGCATGGATTCATTAAAGGGAAGTCATGCTTGACAAATCTACTGGAGTGTTTCAACAACGTAATTAGTTGTGTTGATAAGGGTGTGCTAGTGCATGTGGTTCATGTGGACATTCAGAAGATTTTCTGTAAGGTCCCACATTAAAAATAAAGTTAGCATGTGAAAGTAGAGAGTAAAGGATTTGGGTAATATACTGACGTGGTTAGACAATTGGTTGCCCCACAGGAAACAGTAGGAATAAATGGGTCTGTTTCCAAATAGCAGACAGCGATTAGTGGAGTACTTGTAGGAATCAGTGCTTGAACCCCATCTAGTCAGACTGTACATGATTTAGATGAGGGAACTAAATGTAATCTCTCCAAGTTTGCAAATAACACAAAGCTGGGTGGGAAGATGAGCTATGAAGAGTATGCTTCAGTATGATTTGGACAAATTGAGTGAGCGGGCAAATGCATGGTAGATTAAGAACATGGAGATAATTGTGAGTTTATCCAATTAGGGAGCAAAAACAGGAAGACAATTATCATAATGGCAATAGATTACGAAAAGGGGAGGTAATTGGATGTCTTTGTACACCATTCCTGAAAGAAAGCATGTGGTTGATGCAGGTGGTGAAGAAAGCAGATGGTATGTTGGCCTTCCTAGTGTGAGGATGTGAGTATAGCAGTAGCAGAGTTTTGCTGCAGTTATAAAGGGCCTTAGTGAGACCACATCTGGAGTATTTTGTGTAGTTTGGTCTCCATACTAGAGGACGGATGTTCTGGTTATGGAGAGCACCCAAGAGATGAAAAGATACTGCAGCACTGATTTACAGAAGATCATAATCAAGATCATAACAGTCTTTGAACCTAAGGACTATCAATCTTTCAAGTCCAATGAGAAGGTTTTTTGGAACCATTTTGGAAAATCTCCATATTGCCTGAATTTGAACAGTCAGCACTCTACCCTAATCAGATGTCACCAATGGTTGGTGTCTCAATATACCACAGGCTAGACCAATGGGATTCTAAAGTGCAGCTGAAAACAAACTATGATAGTTTTCTCTGGGGAAAGTGACAGAAGGAGGTAACAAAGAATGGAAAATGTGATTGGAGAGCAGTGCAAGAAAGTGATTAGAGACAAACTTACCTGTGAATTCATAGAATCCTTACAGAGTGGAAGCAGACTATTTGGCAAATTGAGTCTATACCAACCATCCAAACAGTTTCCCAACGCCCCAGACCCACCCCCTACGCTATCCCGGAAACCCTGCACTTCCCACGGCTAACCCACCTAGCCTGCACACCTTTGGACTATGGGAGGAAACTGGAGCACCCAGAGGCAATGCAAACAGACACAGGGAAAATGTGAAAACTCCAAACAGACAGTCACCCAAGGGTGGAATCAAACCCGGGTCCTTACCGCTGTGAGGCAGCAGCGCTAACCACTGAGCCATCGTGTCGGCACTAGTCTCATTTCTGGAATGAGACTAGCAAAGAAGGTGGCCTATGAAAATGGGCTAGTGAATGTGTGGAGGGAGAGATTGAGAAATAATAAGAAGGCAGTAAAGACTAATGTACAATAAGTTGAGATGGATTTTTGATAGGGGAGAAAGAGAGGACTGAGATCTTGGGAAGATTTGGAAACAAAGATGAGAATTTTAAAATGGCTCCCAGTCAAGCAATGTAGATCAGCGAGCTCAGGTATGGAAGGTAGACATTATTTGCCATGATTTAAGATGAAGGCACTTGGACGACATCAAGTTTCTAGAGGAAAGAATGTGGTAGACCAGGCAAGAATGCATTGTAATCGTTGACTTCAGAGATAACAAAAAGATAAAAGAACGTTTTAGCAGCAAATGAGCTGATACAGGGCCAAGTTCAGGCAATGTTACAGAGGATGAAGTGGGCCTATTAGTGATGACATGTACGTCTGTTTGGAAACTTACCTAGCAATCAAACACAACACCAGGGGTGCATACAATTTGGCTTAGTTCCAGACTGCAACAAAGAATGGAGTCAATGGCTAAGGAATGAAATTTCGAGTGAGCTCTGAAACTAATGGCCGCAGTGTTGCCAAAAAAATTATTAGAGGAAATCTTTGCTCATCCAGTACTGGATTTTGGATAAACTATCTGATAATTCAACAGTGGAGGAATCAGGAAAAACTGCGGTGAGATAGAGCTGGGTGCAAATTCAGCACACTTGTGACAACTAAGAAACTCTGTTTCCTTCCCCCACCCCCCAAACGCACCCCCCCCATAACAACATGTCCACCATTGCTCTCTAGTGTCAACAGGAAAAGAGGGCAATAGAGAAAAGCCAGAGAGAATTTAAAAAAATTAGTCTGATTATTATTGCTTGTAGCTTCACTATTGAGCTGTGACAGCCTAATCGCTGTAAAAGCATTTTCTTCCCGTTGAACTGTTCTTCTAGTGCTCCTTGCATGACATTGATGGGAATAGAAGCAGGTTAAAATTATCCTGTGCCTCTTGCAGATTAGAGTGCTGGCAGCTCTGTATCTTTAATTGACTGCTCTTCCTGTGTGCTCTGATGGTGGACATTATCATACTTGCCACCCTGACACCCTTTCATTACTGAATTGACAACTATGCCACATTTATATTGAAAGTGTGAGCTTTTAGAGTGCAACACTGCATCAAACTGTCTACTGACACCACTCTTTAGTGAGCAGAAAACAGACTTCTATGCTGAAAGTGTTTAACGGACTACATATGTTGGTCTTTCAAAGATCGAAATAATATTTAAATTTAGAAATAATAGGCCAGGATTTTTGTGCTTTTGTAAGTCTAGAAACTGAGGAGGTTCATACAGTTCTGAGGGGATTTATTAAATTATAACTTTAAATCTTAAGGCATTTATGCTGTGACTAATGTGACACAAAGAACTGAAAGCTTCATATCTGATGTCAAATTGCTTTCACTTCGCTGTGTCCTTGTGTTGCTGTAAAGTAGAGACGACTTTGCAGTGACACAAGTTGAGAAGTACAGTTTGGAAGTCTTTTTAATAAAAGGTGGGTCCCTGTGTAGACTGGGTTAATAGTTTGTCTTGAACCCCAGCTCTTTTAACTTTGGCAGTATCCTATGTAAATCCCGAGCTCTTCATTCAGGTTCCTAATTTCTAAAACAAAACAGCATTTTAACAGTGTGTTAATAACTATTAGAATCAAATAAAATTATTTTGCTTCCATTTCAATGATGGTGCTTCTCATTTCATCTTGACCTTTGGAAAATTGATCTGCTGGTTAGGTCACTGCATTGGTTATGCAGACATTTGGCCAGATTTTGTGCCTGTTCTATCTAGATTGCTGGGAAAGGAATCCTCTCTCAGGAATAGAGTTCTGTTGTAGAAATTCAACTCTGGTGGGTAACACATATTGTCTTGTTCCACTCTTAAGTTAGGACTCGCATGGATGAAACAGGCAACACTGTTTGTGTGCAGCGTTCTTTGTCTGTCTAAAATTATTGCAGTGTACTCTGTAGCCGTTTTTCTTTTCCTGCTCATGTTGGGACAGCATAATTCATAGTGTTATTACAAATTGTTTATTTCTAAAAAAATTTCTAAATTAATTCTGTCAACATCAGAATAAGTTACCCTCATAACTCAGTGACAAAGAATTGGTATGCATCATTTTGATGCAGTGAGTATGGGTGTGCTGCTCACTGCTGTTAGGAAAGAATACAACAGATACATAAGTCAATGAGGAGGAAATGTTGACTGAAGTGACTGAGCTTTCACCTCACTGTGGTTACTCCCAGTAGTCAATGGATCCAACTGGTTACACAAATTCTATTGATTTTTGTCTCAAAAAAGTGCATAATCTAATGGTTGTATGCTGCAGAATTGTAACAATTTTAGATATTTCTGTTATTTAATTACGTTAGGCAGATAAACTCTGTCACTTTCATCACCAACATGCCAAGTAAATATTTGCAAAACTACACACTGCAGTGAGGAAAAAGAATATCAGGCTAGGAAACAGATATTGCGTGATCTCTAACTCAATGTAAATGTATCGCACTCTGGAAAATACTTTTGGATGTCAAAATCTGCTTTCAGTAATAGCTGCAATGCTTGGAACTCACAAAATCAGCAAAATTCCATCTTAAAGATGGAATAAAAATCCAGTCAGTAGAATGCAGTATTAGGTCGTGCTGTAAGCTCGAGTTAATGTTTCCTTGGGTGTGAAGTGAAATGGTGATTCGTGGCTTTGCCGAGTCATGTTGTTACTTTACATAGTATGAACTGAATAAGCTTCAAAGTAGGAATAAAACAAAGAACTGCGGATGCTAAAATATAGAGATCTGAAATATAAATAGAAATTTTTGGTGAAACTGAACAGGTTGTGGGCACCTGCAGGGAGAAAGCAGAGTTAATGTTTGGAGTCTGAAGATCAGTTCATCAGAACTGATAGAAACTATGAGAAAGTGATATTTAAGCTGAAGATGAGGTGGGGCAGGGTGGGGGAAGAGGTGAGCAAATAGTTGGAGATGAACCCCAGAGAGAGAGATACAAAAGGGATAGGCAGACGAGATAACTAATAGTCAGCCAGGACAGAGGAGAAGCTAAATAAATGACAATGAGAGTAGGAGAGAATGGATAGACTGTGTTGAGAGCAACTGATGTAATGTGATAATGGGATTGAGTGTGGGTGAGAACGGGTTGACTGTGCTTGAGAGCAGCCCATGTCATGACATGACCAGGATGCGGGGATGAGTAAAAAATGTGGAAGGTCGGAATTGCAATCTAAGGTTGTTGAACTCTATGTTGAGTCCTAGGGGCTGCAGGGTCCCCAAGCAGATAACGAGATGTTGTTCTTCAAGCTTACACTAAGGCTCACTGGAGCATTGCAGCAGGCCTGAGACAAAAAAATGTCTCAGACAACTGGATAACAAGCATGGGGCTGGATGAACACAGCAGGTCGAGCAGCATCATAGGAGCAGGAAAACTTGACGTTTCGGGCCTAAACCCTTCATCAGAAATGGGGGAGGAAGTTTTCCTGCTCCTATGATGCTGCTTGACCTGCTGTGTTCATCCAGCCCCATGCTTGTTATCTCGGATTCTCCAGCATCTGCAGGACCTTTTATCTCAGACAACTGGATGTTGGGAGTCATTTTTATGGACAGAACGTAGGTGTTGTGCAAGATGCTCTCCATGACGTAGAGGAGACCAATTGTGAGCAGCGAATACAGTGGTCCAGATCTTTCCCCCATCCCAATCTCATTTTCAGCAGAAGTATGACCTTTTGCTATCTGCTATCAGTTCTGATGAAGAGTCACTGGATTCAAAACACAGATGCTGCCAGATCTGTTGCACTTTGCTTCAATTACTGTTCAAAATAGGAATATTGGCCTGGATTTTGCTGTAATAACAAGGCTGATGAGATCAACACAACTATTATAGATTACGTGATTTATATGGGCTTCAGTAAGGCGTTCGACAAGGTTCCTCACGGGTAGACTGCTTGGCAGGGTTATATCACATCAAATACAAGGAGAACTAGCCATTTGAATACAGAGCTGGCTCAAAGATAGAAGATAGAGGGTGGTGGTGGAGGGTTCCTTTTCAAACAGGAGGTCTGTGACCAGTGGTGTACCACAAGGATCAGTGCTTTTTCCATTGCTTTTCGTCATTTATAAATATGATTTGGCTGTGAACATACAAGGCATAGTTTTTAAAGTTTGCAGATGACACCAAAATTGGAGGTGCAGTGGACAGTGAAGAAGGTTGCCTCAGAGTACAACAGGACATTGATCAGATGGATTAATGGACCGAGGAGTGGCAGATGGAGTTTAATTTAGATAAATGTTAAGTGCTACATTTTGGAAAGGCAAGTCAGGGCAGGAATTGTGAATTTATTGGTAAGGCCCTGGGGATATTACTGAAAGAAGATATCTTGGGATAAGGTTCACAGTCCCTTGAAATTGGAGTCTCAGGTAGACAGGATAGTGAAGAAGGCATTTGACATGCTTGCCTTTATTGGTCAGTGCATTGAGTATAGGAGTTGGGAGGTCATGTTGCAACTGTACAGGCTGCTTTTGGAGTACTGCATGCAATTCTGGTCTCCCTGCTATAGGAAGGATGTTGTGAATCTAGAAAGCATTCAGAAAATATTTACAAGGATGTTGCCAGGGTTGGAGGGTTTGAGCTATTGGGAGAGGCTGAAGAGGCTGGGCTATTTTCTCTGGAGTATTGAAGACTGAGAGGTGACCTGAAAGAGGCATGGAGACCTTATAAAATCATGAAGACATGGATAGGGTGAGTAACCCAGGTCTTTTCCCCAGGGTAGGGGTGTCCCAAACCAGACGGGATAGGTTTAAGGTGAAAAATTTAAAAGGGTCCTACAAGGCAACTTTTTCACGCCGAGCGTGGTGAGTGTATGGAATGAGCTGCCAGTGGACGTTGTGGAGGCTGGTACAATTACAGCATTTAAAACAATCTGGATGGATATATGAATAGGTAGGTTTAGGGGCATATAGGCCAAATGCTGGCAAATGTAACTAGATTAATGTAGGATTCTGGTTGGCATGGACAAGCTGGACCAAAGGGTCTGTTTTTAAGCTATACAGCTCTGTGACTCAAAATCAAGCAGCAACCTATAATGCCACACATTTTTGTTTCATTTTGTCATTAAAATAAGTAGGTTTTATTGGCAAGGATAGCATTTATTGCCCATCTTAACTGCCTTTGAAAGATGTTAATGAGCCATCTTCTCAAAAGTTTGTAAGATTGTTGTGTGGGTACAGCTGCTGTACTTTTGGAAGCGGGTTCCAAGATTATGACCCAGGGACAGTGAAGGAAAATGATATAGCTCCAAGTCAGGGTGGTATGTGACTTGCATTGGACATTGTAGGAGGTAATGCTTTCATGTGCCAACTATCCTTGTTCGTCTCAATGATGGAGGTTGTAAATTTTGAAGGTAGTATTGGAAAAGTTTTGTAAAGTTGTTGCATTGCATCCTGTGAATGGGACATAGTGCACTGGTTATGAAATGAGTGATCGTTTCAGGTGCTGGATGGACTGCCAGTCTAGTAGCTTGCTTTGTCTAAGCTGTACTCATCTAAGAAAGTGGAGAGTATTTCATCACAATCCTGATGTGGATGACAGAAAAGCTTTCCAAAATTAAAAGATGAATTATTTGCTGAAGAATACGTAGATTTCATCAATGGGGTGGCACAATGCCTCGATGGTTAGCACTGTTACTTTACATTGCCAGGGACCCAGGTTTGATTCCATCCTCGAGCGGTCTCTGTATGGAGTTTGCACATTCTCCCCGTGTCTGCGTGGGTTTCCTCCGGGTGTTCTAGTTTCCTCCCACAGTCCGAAGATGTGCAATTTAGGTGGATTGGCCATGTTAAAGTACCCATTGTGTCCAGGGATGCCCAGGATAGCTGGATTAGCCATGGGGAATGCAAGGTTATGGGATCAGTCTGGGTGGAATGCTATTCTGAGGGTTGGGTGGACTTGATGTGCCAAATGGCCTTCTTCCACACTGTAGGGATTCTATAATGCTATGATCTGGTGTTGCAGCCACAATATTTATCTGACTGCTCCAGTTAGATTTTTTAATGGTGCCTCCTCAAACACCCCTGCACCCCACCCCATCCCCGCTCTGTCATGGTGTATAATCTGATAATGGTATTGCTATCAAATATAAAAGACAGATGCTTAAGCTGTCGCTTGAGTTGGATATGATCTGTGCCTAGCACACTTATGGGACAAATATTCTGGTTTATGCATCAGCCCCAGCCTGAATATTGACCAGACCTAGATGAAAGTTTATTGACCTGAAACATTAACTTTGTCTCTCTCTCTCTCTCTCTCTCTCCCTCTCTCCAGAAATACTATGTGAACAGTTGAGATTTTAAGTCTTTTTGGTTTCTGTTTAAAATTCTGACATGTGTGGTATTTTGAATTTATTTTATTTTGATTTAGTAGAATATTTCCCCAGTTCCTATTCATTTCAATTTTGTTAGGACTCATTGATAACACACTGTCTACCCTGTCTATGGCCCTCATAATTCTGTATACTTCAATCAGATCCCTCAAGTTGTAACATGACTACCTTGCTGCTATATTCTCTGTCCTGGCTAATGAAGGCAAATATTTTGAATGCCTTCTTCATCATTCTGCCTACCTGTGTTGACACTTCAGGGACCTATGAACTTGTACACCAAGGTCACTTGTTGCTCAGTACTCTGTAGTGACCTATCATTCGTTGAGCATGGCAGTGACCTTACATGGATGTCGAAGTGAATCATCCACTCAGCACTTTTGACCAGAGACAACTGCAAACAATTTTTGATTAGCCTTGCCTTTTGAACTCATATGTTCAGCTCCAGTATCATTGTGGATGTGGATATCATGGAACTGCCTCCTCATGTTAATTGTATGGTTTTCCAATACTGTACAACATTGAATTTAACAAGACTGCAGAACTTTGATCCAGTCCATTGATTCACGGACCATTTAGCTCTCTTTTAGCTTTTTGTTTCCATTGTTTTGCATGCTTCCTAACTTCTTCAGGTTGACTTGCCATTTTTTATATACAATTAGTTCTGCTCTTGGAATATACTCCTCATTGAACCAGATTTATCCACTCGCTTGAAGTTAATGGTAGACTGAGAAACATATCTGGTCATGAGGTTACAGACTGTAGTTAACTATAATGCTACTGATGACCCACAGTGCCCCATGATGGCTAGTTTTGAGCTATTAGCTCTGTTCTGAATATGTCCCTTTAGCATGCTAGCAGTGCCTTACAACACGTGAAAGGATACTCTTAACGTGAAGATAAAATCTCCACAAAAGCTATGTTGTGGTCACTCTTACCAACACTGTGACTGACAGGTACATCTACTGCAGATAGATTATTGAATGTATTGGATGCCAGATCGCAGTGAGATGCAGCAATTCCTTTGGGCAGTTTGAACTGCCATCATCGAACCCAACTTATGGGTGTTTACACTGCAGTGGAAGCTTACATCAGTGTTAGGGGCTGCAAACACATCAGTGGAACTGGTCACCAGTTCTGTGATGGAAACAATAGGCTACAGTCCCACATGAAGACCTGTGTGAAGTTGGAGCTAATCTCCTTGACCTCTTGGCATTGCCTGCAGTTAGTCAGTCAGTCATTTTGGCAGGTCTGCCTGCACCATGTGTATTGACATATCTATCAACCTTCTACTGTAGACCACCCCAATGTGCTCTACAGCAGACACTCTGTACAGCCTTGCCTTCAGGGAAGCTATGGCTTCTCTGCCATGGCTTGAACTAATCCCCATCATTGATGCTGCTGCTATGTCAGTCTCTACATTCCTGAGCTAATGACTGCAAGGGAGATTGGGTGACATATGTTTCTTCATTGACCATTCTTCATCCCCTCCCCCCTGCCTGGTCAGGTGGCAGTTCTCGAGTATAGAAAAAGAGAATGTTGCAAGGGTAGGGTTACAGTGAGTGAAGGGATGGAAAGAAAGATGTACATGTTTATACCATCTGAAACTTGTCAATGGGAAGAGATTTGTGGGATGATGAGAAAAACAGATTGTGAGAAGGATTGTGTATGGGCTCACCAACAACTGCCATTGTTTTAGCCCTGCATCTGACTATGGGCTTGACAGTGGCTAGTCTAATAATGGCAAACACCATCCCCTTCATGGGATAAGGATGTGCAGATATGCTTGTTTCCCATTGACTCGGTCTGGTTGTCTCCGGTTATCTGCCACTTTATCTGCAAAAGAAAGGAAAATATTCCAGTGAGTGTGCCAATGTGTCTGGATAGTGTGGTCATTATGCCTGATTAGCTGTCAGCATGTGCAAGATTTGAAATGTTGGTGAGTTTTGCAGAAGTGATACGTATATTGCAGGGGGATGAAGAGATAAATGTGAGGTACGAATTGTGATTGGTAGGAATTTATGGCAGCTGAGCAATTGGGATGTGGCATATTGAACAACTTGTGTGGCTAGTAATGCATTCGGTGGGATATATATTTGAAAATATGGCCTTGACCACTTGTGTGAGGTAAATGACTTTTCATGGGACTGCATAAAGGTCCTCAGGGTTTGACATCTTGTGTTAGATCACATCTTTCTAAACTCTACAGTGCAGCATTGGGAAATATTGGAGCTTACTCTCTGCTGTGTTGTGTCATTAACGAGTGTTCCAAACCTCAAAGCTCACTCTATAATGACTTTGTTGGCAGCAATTCCATCACGGTGCACCTTGCCTTTAACAGGTGCAGTCAACATCAAGTCAGGGGTTAACGAATGTTAGCCTCTCATAATTTTGAGCCCTGCTCAGAATTTAGCACTAGCTGCAGCAGAAGTGATAACCTATAGGCTCATACCCCTTCACAATCCCTCACCCCCTTTCCCAGCTTTCTCCAATTTTACCATCTGTAAGTGTAGTGAGGATTATCCAATGATTAGAGTATCTGTTCCAGTGTATCATTGGGCAATTCACCACGATTGAAGAGGTGAGCTATTGTTTGCCTATTCACACAGCTCACCTGTAGAGGGCAGCACTCACTACTGGCCTCCCAATTACAATATGTAAACATTTGAAAGCCCCAAGAAGTCAATGGGTAGCTGTCAGAATGAAATATGGAAAATATCATCCATCACTGCTTGCTGCAAAATCTGGACCAGTGTCTGGCTAGTCTCTATATATCAAATAGTACAACAAATACGTTTTGTTACAAAAAAATGCTTGCAAGCCTTTTTCAATCTCAAGAATCTACTATTTCTTTACTTAAGAAATGATGAATTTGAAAGAAAATTGCATGTTTGCAAACAAATGGAAGGAGTTTTGTTAAATATTTTAACACTGTAGGTGTTTATATGCATTTCCTGTTTTTTCTAGAGGATCTAACTTGCTGGTGGAGCATAATACAGGGGGTTTCAGCGTCTACCAATCTGTGGGAGAGTGGCTCGAGTCCCTTAAGATGGGTCGGTACACAGAAAATTTCAATGAGTGTGGATATACCTCATTGGATATTGTGACAAAATTAACCTTGGAGTGAGTAATTTTCCTTTCATTTTAGCTGTTTGTGCTGCTTGAAAGGAATTAGCATAAACTATTGGAGAGTGGGTAGAAACGAGTTATGTTTTTTCTACTGGACTGTCAAACTCCACAAATAGGAAAATGAATTGAATAAGGAGTCATTATTCCTTTCTGTGCTCCCACCTGATCTATGTGCTCTATGTCTTGTCCAATGAACTCACCATAACAGCATTCCCCATGCTTATCTGCATTGACTTTGACATTGCCATTGACTTGACAAGGTGAGGAGTAGGTAAGCAGCTCCAACAGTCATTATTTTAATCAATTCCATAACAGGAAGTCAGTTTCACTATCTTGTTTCTACATGAACTACACTTCAAGTAATACCCATCAGAAAATATACACCGCTGACAAAATATTTTCACTCCTATCCTCAGAAAATCAGATCTGTAAGTTTTAGGAAACATTTCAACAGTGCGATATTGTTACCACACAAATATTCATAGTTTCTCACTACCTTGTATCTTTATTACGAATGCTCCAATACATTGAAGCTCTGTCTTTGGCTAACTACCTCAGAATTTGCAAATTTACTGGAATGATTCTTCAATCAGAAAATACTCACTTTGCTTTCTATCATGGCCCACATACGGATTGAATCACTTTATGTCCACACTCAAACTAGCTGTTCAGAGTTAACAAGCATGGGGCTGGATGAACACAGCAGGTCAAGCAGCATCATAGGAGCAGGAAAACTTGACATTTCGGGCCTAAACCCTTCATCAGTGTTGCACAGGGCCTTGTAGCTCATGCCCCAGTGGAAGAGAGGAGAGCTCATTTTCACAAATTGTGTAAGCACAAGCTGGTGAATCAGTATTCCTTCTGTATTTTAGACTTAAGATAGTGAAGATCAATGTATCAATGGTCCTTTGCAGTTTATGCATGGAAAGAAACAAAGTTAATGTTTCAGGTCACAATGGGTCTTAATCCGAACTGAGGAAAGAGATATGTTTAAAGGTGGTGTGAATGACTGGATACCAATGAATGATTGGTTTTTTTTAATGCTTCAAATTTCTTTGCAATGGCTGCAATGTATTTTGTCACACCTCATCTGGACACATCTTTTTTTGTTACTTTACTATATCCATTTCCACATCCCTTGACTTTTGCACCACAGAATCACTTGTTGTATGATATCTGTTGCCATCCATATGCTCTCCATTTCCACTTCCTTAAAACCTATTACATTTTTATCTTCCTTCCGTTTCAATGAAGCTCAGTATTGACTTGAAACATTAACTGTTTCCCTCCACAAATGCTGAGTATTTCCAGCACTTTCCCTTCATATTTCAGATTTCTAGTATCTGATATTTTGCACTTTTCATATTATTATCCCTTTAATACTGCCACTTATTATCTTTGCCTTACTATTCAGTTTACAGAGTTATAGTGTGGATTCTGTGAATATGTAACTATAGCTTTAAAATAAAAATGAGTACTTATTATTGAAATAATTAAGTTTCTGTGATTCCTGTTTCTAGATTATTTGTTTCCCACGACAGTAGAAAAATGCAGGATGAATACTTTTATTCAGATTTGCTCACTTTTTATGTTTTTTTTCTGATTTCTTGCCTTTCCACTGACTTTCCAAGTGGCATTTGGAAATGTGGTTCTATTCACTCCTCTATAGCTAGTGTATCATCATGCCTGCTTGCATCTGTGTCTACTGTTTTATCATTTGGTATCAATTTCATCAAAGGGTTTAAATTTTCCACTAAGCTAACCTGTTTGTGTGAATTATGATTATTCTTTTGAGATCAATTCAATTTCACGTCTGCAGTTGTAAAGCAATTTGACAATTTTCCTCTATTCATCTGACTGGTATCAACAAAATGGTGGGGACATGTTATAGTGAGTCCAGCTGCTGCCTATATATACACCCTGACTTTAATTTCTCCAGCGCCACACAACTGCTGGCAGGATCGAACAAATAAAGCATTCTCCCATCCCATTTAACCCTCAGTCCCTACTAATACACTCCATCCCACTAACCACTGACACTGCTTCATATCAAGAGCTCCCAGCGATTGGATTGTACCAGTGTGCACAATTAGCACTGAACATGGAAGAGTTTGTAAGCTAATCCAACCAAAAAGAGGAAAAGCATTGACCTTTGTTGAGCTTTCC
This sequence comes from Ginglymostoma cirratum, assembly GCA_024137785.1. Taxonomy (NCBI): domain Eukaryota; kingdom Metazoa; phylum Chordata; class Chondrichthyes; order Orectolobiformes; family Ginglymostomatidae; genus Ginglymostoma; species Ginglymostoma cirratum. Next base: position 10,312,931 of record JAHRHZ010000024.1, read on the forward strand.
AACAAATTACCAATAAAGCTTACAACTTATGAAGAGGAAGCAGTCCAGTTTTCATCAACTATTTATAAAAGGAACAGTGGGTTTGATACTTTGCTCTTGGACATGCAGAGTTTCCATGCATAATCCATGTATGTAGACTTCCATCATTTTCTTTACAGTATGCATTTTAGGTGGTGACAGGAAAGCCTTGGTACTCTTTATTTGAAAAATTGCTGCATTGTATTCCCACAGAGATTTGAAGAGAATTGGTGTGGGTCTTGCTGGCCACCAAAAGAAGATCATGAACAGTATTCAGGAGCTGCGAGTCCAGTTTATGAATGGCGTGATGCCTGTGTGACTCTATTCCAAATCGCTTGAGCTGTCACTAGCCATTCAGCACTTTTATTTTTTCCTGATTTGGGACTTGTATTTACTCCTCGGTGCATAAGTTGGGGAGGGGGCAGTGGGGGAATGAATATCTGGAACAACAGAATGCAATTAATGCTCACCTTACTGTTCCAGTATTTGAATTCGCTAAATCCTTAAACCTTGGAATCATCATCATCACTGGAATACAGAGAATGGAGACAAGTTCAATAAGGGGTACAGTTCATCCATTTGCTTTCACATCGAGCAACACTGAATACCTTGGCACACATATTCCTTCTCTGTAAGATGGTATTGGCACCTTTCTTTGTCCTGCAATAGAAGACTCTAATTCCCTCTTGGGAGCAACTGACTTTCTCAACAGTTTCAATTCAATCGAGAAATGCCAGTAGATTCATAATACTTTGTGTAAGTTTCCTGTATCATGTCTTAATGAATGACAGTTGTGTATTGAACAGCAATATTAAGTTTACTACTTGGTAGTAAGATGTTTTGTAAATTATAAGTGCAGTTATAATATGCTGTATTTAATAAGTTATAGAACGTAGTGTATAAAGTCTTTGCTTGACTCAGTCTTGATCAGTATGTATTTATTAATTAAAAAGTTAGCGCATAATGAAACACGTTATTTGAAAACGTACATATTTACTTTGCTCTGATTATATTTGAATATTCATGTGTATATACTGTACAGTTTGCTACTGCAGGGTACAGAATTTTCTCTATATAACAAAACTAACTCTTTAATTTGACTAAAGTGAGTGACACTTTCTTAAACTTTTGATTCGAAGACCCTGCTTTTTGTACTGTCAGTGTGTGATATTGAGAGATGTTTTACTATAGTTCTTAACTTGCGCTGGTGAACATTGCTTTATTGCTTTATGGGCGCAGTTTTCGGTGGGGAATAATCTAACAGCACCATAAACTGGATTTGCCCTTGCAAGCTGATAAGATTACATTGAAGGAAAGAGTGCATTTGGGTCTTGAGTAAACAGAGTGAGCAACTGTCCTTAATCAATCACATTGAAAGATTGTTAAAATAATAGTGCAAGAACTGAGAAAAATGTATGTCAGAGTGGGGGAATCCAATGTCAAATCACACAAAGAAGTGAAATAAAAAAAGGAATTAAATATTAAACTAGAGACAGAAAGTAAAAATAGTTTTCTTTTACATCTCCAATAACAATTAAAACATGAAAGAAAGAATGTCCACACTTGTGGTAGTTAATTTAACGGTAATTACATAGTAATTCACATCTATTACTTTGTTAAAAGGGTAATGAGACTGAAATAGATGGGACCTAATCTTCTGTGGTGAGCTTGGTCTGTATCTACCATACAAATACAGTGACTTCATCATTCACTTTATGTAGATAATGTAGTGAGAAGATGTTTCTGTGAAACTAATGTCTTATTAGTATATCACATAAGCAAGAAAATAGTATCAGAAATATAATGATCCTAAAGAATAGGGGAGAGGGCAATATAGTGATAAATGTCGCCGGACTAGGAAGCCAGAGACCCAGACTAATGTTGTGTGGATGTGTGTACAAATCCCACCATGACAAATAGTAATATTTGAATTCAATTAATGAATTTAGAATTAAAAAGCTGGTTGTAAAAGCCCATTTGGCTCATTAATGCCCATTACGGAAGGAAATCAGCCCTCCTTACCTGACGCAGTTCCAACCCAGAATGTGGCTCACTCCTAAATTGTATAGAAATTGGTCTCAAACTGCTACAAAGTCTAAGTAAAAGAAAAGAACTAGGTGGACCAGCCAGCGTTGTCAAGGAAGCAGAAATCCAAGCCTGAATTTGCAGTGTCCTCCTTACTAACATCTGGCGGCTTCTTTCAAAAATTGGGAGAGCTATCCCGTTGACCAGTCAAGCAATATCCTGAAATTCATACAAACTGAATCATACCTTACAGTCAATGTCCCAGACACACCATTAGCATCCCTATGTATGTCCACTGGCAGGACAGATGCACTAGAAGTGGCGCACGGTGGTATCTAGTCAGTTGGGTGTTGGTCGTGAGTCTTCAACATTGACTATGGATCCCATAAATTTTCATTGCACAAAGTCAGTCACCCGCTGGTGATTATCATTTACTGTGTAACACTGCCATCATGTTGAGTGGAATAGATATTGAACAGAGCAAACAACTTAAAACTGGATATCCATGAGATGCTAAGGACCGTCAGCAGCAGTAGACTTGTATTCAACCATATTCAATAACCTTAATTTACTAATGCATTTCCCCCTTTCCACCATTTCTATCAAGCTGGTGGACAGACTTTGATACGATGAAGAGTGCAGGAGGATATGCCTGGAACAGCACCAAGCATACCTTAAAACAAAGAAATGTCAAACTGCTAAAGCTGAAGCGTAGGACTACTTGTGTGCCCAAAGGTGGAAAGCAGCACACAATAGATAAAACTAATTGACCCCAGAACCAACAAGTCAGATCTAAGCTCAGATGTGCTGCCACATCCAATCATGAAGGATGGTGGACAACTTGGAGTTCTGAAGAAGAGACACACCAACCTTGAAATCTCAACTCTGTTTCTGTTTCTACAGATGCTGCCAGACCTGCTGAGTTTCTCCAGTGTTGTGTTTGCTCCAATCTTAAGCCAATTTGGTTCACTGCAAATGACATCAAGAAATGGCTGAAGACACTAAATGCTGTAAAGTCTAAGAACCCTCATAATGTTCTGGTTATAGGACTGAAAACTGGTGCTTGAGAACTAGCCACACCATTAGCCAAGCTGTTTGAGTGTGGTTACCATACTGGCATCTACCTGACAATGTGGAAAATTGTCCAGGTCCAACATTGTACACAAAAAGCAGGACAAATCCAACTGGCCTACTGTTGATCATCAGCAAAGTGATGGAAAGTGTCATTGAGAAAAGTGCAAGTAAACAGCACTCACTTAGCAACAGCCTGCTCACTGACAACAAGTTTGTGTTTCTGACTTCATTATAACCTCAGTACAAACATGGACAAAAGAACTGAAAACTCCAAAAGCAAGCTGAATGTGTGTGCCCTCGACTTCAAGGCAGAATTCGACCAAGTGTGGCATTATGGAGCCTTAACAAAACTATAGTCAATGAGATTTGGGGTAAACTCCTTCTGGTTGGAGTCATACCTGACACAAAGGAACACGTTTGTGGTTATTGGAGATCAATCATTGCCAGGACATCATTGCAGGACTGCTCTGGATAGATCCCAGTCCCCATTATCTTTAGCTGCTTCATTGCAGCTTTGTTCATGATTGCACAATGTTCAATAACATTTGTCATTCCTAAGTTACTGAAGCAGCCCATAAGTATATGTAAAAAGACCTGGACAACACCCAGGTTTGGGTCGACAAGTAGCAAATAACATTTGTACCTCACAAGTACCAGGATATGATCACCTCCAAGGGAAGAGGATCTAACCATCATCCCTTGATTTTTGATGATGTTACCATCACTGAAACCTTTCACTATCAACATCTGGGGGTTACCACTGACCAGATACTAGACTAGCATATAAAAACTGTGGCTACAAGGGCAGTTCAGGAGGTAGGAATTCACGATAAGACACTAGTCAGGAGTCTGATGGAATACTCTTCACTTGCCTGGATGAATGAAAATTCAACAACACTCAAGAGGCTCATCATCATCCAGGACAAGTCAGCTTGCTTGATTGGTAGCCATCCACCGCCGTCAACTTCAAGTCCATTTGTCATTGATGTACACTAACCATCTATAAGGTGCACTGCAGCAAATCTCCAAGGATCCTTAGACATCACCTTTCAACTCACAATTTCTGCCATCTACAAGACCAAGGGCAGCAGTTTAATGGAAACACCAACAACTGCAAGTTCCCCTGCATATCGCACTCCTGAATTTGAACTTTATCATCTTTTGTTCATAGACAGTAGGTCAACATCCTGGGACTCCCTAATAAGGTGTCCCTACATACCAAGAACTGCAGCAGTTCAAGGAGGCAGCTCAACACTACCTTCTCAAGGGCAATGAGATATTAGCAATTAATTCTGGCCAGAGATATTACCTCAAAGAACAAATAAATAAAAGTTTCCCACTGGACTGTATAGTTCCCTTCCCAGGGTTTAAAAGGAGTAAATGAGGAAATTGGAAGACTGAGTAAAGTGTTGCCAAGGTGCTCTTGATTCAGCAATTGTCCCTTAAGATTGGAAAATGTTAACGTAACTCTAGAATTCAAAAATGGCAAACAACTGAGCCCAGGAAAATACAGGCCTGCTGGACCAACATCTCTCCAGGGGATGTTATTGTAAGCCATAATTAAGGACAGATTGATTGAGCCCCTAATTGAGTATTTTGAGGAAGTAACTAATGTAATAGATTGGGAAATGTCTACAGATTTAGTTTGCATGGATATTCTGTAAGCTTTAGAAAAATTCCCAAATGAGAGCCTAGTCACTCAAAATGATACTTGTGGATTTGAAGAAAATGATTGTCCTGATCAGAAAAATCAAATAGGCAACAGAAGACAGGGCATTAGAATAACGGATATTTGCTAAAATTTAAAGAAGTTGCTCATGCTGACTCACAAGAACCTGAGTCAACACATCAGATAATCTTTTTTGTAAGTGGAAAGTATAACAATGAAAAGCTTCATGTTTGCCATTGGCACAAAAATTGGTGGTATACTAAGTAATGTAAATAGGAACAAAATTATGAATATTTATATGATATATTAAGTGGGGAAATATGGCATTTGGATCTCAATACAAGTAGATGTGATGTCATTTATATATGACTAAAATTGAATCAACTTTTTTAAATGATGTAAAGCTAGGAAGAGCAGTCTAAAAAGATTTATGGGATGAAGGTTACTAATTATTAAAAGGTGATGGCAGTCAGAAATGAGAAATAATCAAAATGACTAAGGCTAAAATTTCATATTTAGACCACTATAATGTAAAGGATAGGAATTATGCTATAGCTATGGTTAGGCCACATCAAGAATATTGTGTGTCATCCTCAACACTGTACCTGTCAAAGAACATATTGGTCTGTCGGAGTGCAGCACTGATGCACCAAAATGACACCAGTATTACATTATGAGGAATTACTACATGAACTAGGTTTTAATTCCTAGGAACATAGAATGTTAAGTGCTGACTGGATTGAAGCATTTAAAGTGTTTCAAAGGAGTTGACGGAGTGGACAGAGAGAGAAACATTTTCCTCTGGAGGAGTTATTAGGTCAAAGGGCCAGATAAAACTGTAGAAACGTCTCTTACAAAAAGCTCCAGATGCTAGATTAATTAACCATTAGATTTGCAAACCAAGGGTCTTAAGTAGTGTGAACTCAAGGTGGCAGATGGATGGAGTTCGGATTCAAATTAGTCATGATCACTTGTGAAATAAAACAGATTTGAAGGTTTGAACAGCTTCCTCTTGATCGTAGGTTCATACATCAGAACTCCTCAAAATGGCAATCTAATCCTGCAATTTGCATAAAATATTGTCCAGACATTGAGTTGCAAATCAGATTAACTCATTCAATTAATATACACTGAAACAAGCCAGATTCATTTAAACATTTAGAGGCTCATTATGAACAAAAGGCAAGATGTTAATGAATTCCAAACCGACATTAAAAGGGAAATAATCTAATTAGTGAAAGCTGAGGAGTCTTATTTAGATTAGTTTTAAACTAAATTGAATATAAAAGGATAACACTGGCCGTCTGTATGAAAAATAGTTGCTGTGTTTCTCTTTTTACTTTGCAGTGCCAACTATATTCAATATTACATTGTTACTTTCAGTTTTATTTTGAAACTGTGTCTTGTTTGCTGTAATCTTACACAGCTTTGGAGGTGAGTTTTATGATCAAAAATAGGTAGAGGGGTTTTGCGAGATTACACATCATGTGAAACTGTTTATTATCAAAGTATTTCAATGAATGTCACATTTTAAATTCAGAATCAGGTGATAATCACTCCAAGTTGGGTGACTTTTACATTTCAGAAGGTCAGTGAAGTGGGTCTGCAACCAATCTGGTTCCAGCAGCCAAAGAGGCTGGAGTCATTTGAAAGACAATTGAGTAGAATTGGAAAGTTAAGGGCACCATTTGTACATCCAGATACAACTCAGCAGATCTCAGTTGGTGTGACATCCGGTGCCAAATGAATGATGCAGCCAGCAGCAAGAAACATTTGGGGTGGGTTACAATCCTTGTATGATGGGCAAGGGGGCACAGACGGGAAAGTGTGATCAAGTTCTGGGCTGACTGTGGCTCAGATTATTTTTGTGATTCCCATTGAAGGTCTCCAGATTCTGCTGGTTCAAAGTAAATTAAAACATTTTCCTCCATAGTCTCACTATGTGCACCAAAAATTGTCAATGAAACTGATCAAGGATTGCATAGATCTGATCAATTCTAAGACTTCAATTTTCACATTACGTCAGACATTTCAATGAGCACAAGGAGACATGCAGTCACTTAATGGCAGGCGCCTAAAAATAGTGATGGAGGCTAATCATTAGGCTAATAGAGGTAGTAGGAACTGCAGATGCTGGAGAATCTGAGAATAACAAGGTGTAGAGCTGGATGAACACAGCATGCCAAGCAGCATCATAGGAGCCGGAGAGCTTGACGTTTCGGGCCCAGACCCTTCTTCAGACTTGTGGCGCACTGGTAGTGTCCTTTCCCCAAACCAGGTTCAAGTCCAACATGCTCCAGAGGTGTGTAATGACATCTCTAAAGAGGTCAGTTAGAAAAATAGGCTAAATTTAAAAAACAAACAATTAAAATTATGTTAAATCTGCAGATCCTGAGTTAAGTCTCAGCCAATTAGTGATTTTGGCAGGTTAAATCAATCCACAATTGCGTGAGATTTGTACAGCTCTCCTTACGTTTGTTGGCAAAACTACAAAGACCTTTCAATACATTGCTGCTGTGCTGTCTTTCCTGTCACGTTGCTCTGTCTCCAACAGCAATTGCATTCTGAGCTCTGCATGACCCAAAACAGGTGTAAGTGGAAAATATTGATAGGGACAGAACATTGACCATATCCTCTTTTAAATATTACAATAGTGAGCTAAGTAATATTGGGAAAAGGGGCAGAAGTATTGAAAATACCATAGGAGCTACTAATACAGCAGTAGGAACAACTAAAGGCAGCTTATTATCAAAGTGCTGAAGGAGATGGTTAAGATGGTGTTACCACTTTGTATGTGACTTACCTTCATGAGTAGACAACTACAATCATATGATAAAAATCAGGATGGTGTTGTGAAAAGCCTCATTTTAATGAAGAGGTTCAAGTGTGCGCTTCTTTGCAATTTTTCATTAAATCGTTTCAAGAATGTAAAACAATTTCTAATGCTATCATAATTTTAAACAGTGCTAAAAGTCCATGATGCTATACTATATGGAAGCACATAGGAACTTGTATGGGATTCTTTTCTAGGTAATGCGTAAGCTGAAACAACCTATGGGGAATGAAGTTCCATTTCTCACATAGCAAACAACTTACAGTAGATGGCTAATAATCCAAACAGCAGCAGTTGGAGCTTACATTTACTGAGTAACAAAACAAAATCACACATTAATGCTATTAGGCTGACATTTTGCTATGAGTTGTTTATGACATGTTGAAAACTTAATAACAACCTTAGTGTGTTTTATTTATTTTAACACAGTATCCTGACACTGTCTGTATTTTGTTCGTGTACATGTTTTTGTAGTGTAAGATATTAAATTTTATATTTTCATAAAAAAATAAATTTTTATATCAGCATTTCTTTTGTGAGCCTCCATTTATTTACCACTGTAAGACAAGCAATCTAATAGTTAAATGGTTCACAAACTGCACTGCATCTCATCACCCCATGTCAATAATCAAGAAATACACGTTTCCGTTATTTAAAATACAATCAAGTTCATCTTTGGGAAAATATTACAATTCTCACAATGCCTTTCATGGGTAATTTTTATGAAGTGTATGCAAATTCTGGAAGCTTTGCCAATTTATATCAAACATTGAAGAATGCACATCCCCACATTAATCATAAAATTATTGTACTTAGTATGCCTGGCATTTATGCATCTGCCAGGTGGTCAGATCTAATTTTGTTGAGGAGAAATTATGATGTTTTACACCTTTTGCATAACATCAATGTCAATAAATGAGGACAAAAGTGAATTAACCATTTCGTCAACTTTTGACAGGTCTGGAGTTTACAAATGAAATACACTTTTCGAGACCTCCAAAAAGACACATACTCTCCCCCCACAAAGAGCAGTTGAGGGCCCTGCCTGTACTGAAGAGTTTAATAGGATGAGGGCAGATCTTACAGAATAATGGGAGGCCTGGGTAGAGTGGATGTGGAGAAGATTTTTCCACTCGTAGGAAAGACTAGAACATGAGAGCACAGCCCCAGAGTGAAGGCACAACACTTTAGAACTGAAATGAATGGGAATTACTTCAGCCAAAATGTGGTGAATCTGTGAAAATCATTGCCAGAAAAGGCTGTGGAGACCAAGTCATTGAGTGTATCTAATTCAGAGTTAGTTAGATCATTGTTTGGTAAGGAGATCAAGGGTTCATGGGTGAAGTTAGGAGAATGGGGTTGAGAAACACATCGGCCACGATTGAATAACAGAGCAGACTCAATGGGCCAAATGGTCTAATTCTGCTCCTATATCTTATAGTCTAATTCGTAGTCACTCTTTTCCACTAATTTTTCCTACATGTTGCTTCATGTTCCCTCTTTTCACCCTGTTTGGAATTCTGAGAGAATAAAACCTGTAATGCTTGGAGCTGAAGTATGCCCAATCCGTTGATTTCCATGTTGAAGTATACAAGACGAGGAGGCAGTGGCTTAACAATAATAATCACTGCACAAGTAATGTGGAGCCCCCAATGTCCTAGGGGTAGAAAACTTCAGTTATGAGGGTGGATTGAAGAAGTTGGGACTGCTGTCCTTGAACAGAAGTAGACTGAAAGGAGATGTGACAGAAGTTCTCAAAATCATGAAGGGGCTAGATAAAGCAAATAGGGAGAAAATGTTCATGCTCATAAAATGGGATCAAGAATGAAATGGCACAGATTTAAAGCAATTTGCATTGAGGCAAATGGAGAGAAAAAATGTTTTTAACACAATGAGTGGTTCAGATCCGGCATGAACAGTCTGGAAGTATGTCAGAAGCAGGTTCAGTTGAGGGCATTGGGTGATTATTTAAATGCAAACAACAGACAAGGATAAACGGAAAGACACAAGAGTGGCACTAAGCGGGGAGATGGTGCATACACATTCGACGTGATGAGTCAAATGGACTCCTTCTGTATCCTAATACTTCAGTGATTCTATGGTGGTAGAGAGTTTGAATCCCATCAAGGCAGCTCATGAAATTTTCATTCAACTAAGTCTAGAATTAAAACAAAAAAGATGTGTTGGTGACTGCAAAACTATTGTCACTGGTAGTGTTTTTATTTAAAAAGACAATCTCCTTCACTAATGTCCTTTAGGGTAGGAAATCTGTGGTTCTTAAATGTTCTGGGCAACACATAACTCCAGGCTCACAGCAATATGACTGACTGCCTTCTGAAATGGCCAAGAAAGCCATTCAGTTCATTTATTAATTAGGGATGGGCAACAAACGTTGGCCTTGCCAACGAAGCCCACATCACACACAAGAATGAAAATACGAGACGCGTGAGACATAGAGATAGCAAGAACTGCAGACACAGGAAGGTCTTCAGAAGAAGGGTTTCAACCCAAAACGTCAGCTTTCCAGCTCCTCTGATGCTGCCTGGCCTGCTGTGTTCCTCCAGCTCCACATTAAGTGAGACATGAAGTGTGTTCTTTACAAGTTTTATTTCGTTTCAGATTCCCACTCTTCCCATCATTCTTGTTAAAATTCTGTCCTTCTTCATTATTGTTCCTCTCATCTGCTTCATAACTTATTTCCAGTTATGTGTCTTCCTCTCACTCTGATTTTAAATTATCAATCTCCCCCCTCAATCTTAAAATGACTTGGAGTATCTGCATGTCAAATCAAGACGACAATGGGAAATGAAACCGCCATTTTATGAGCAGAATTTAAAGACTTCAATTTCCCAAAGATAATGCTGAAAGTAACAACTTGTTCAGATTGATGGAGACATGCCCTGAACGACAGAAACCTGTCCTGATTCACATTAGCATTCCTTCATTTATACATTGTGTCCCCTTGTAAAAATAAAAGCAAAGGGCATAGGCGTCGAGGGCAGCAGGTACGTGGAAACTCCAGTACCTGCAAGCTCTCCTTTAAGTCATACTCTAGCCTCATTTGGAATGATAATTCCATTCCTTCACTATTGCTGGTTCAAATCCTGGAACTCCCTCCTCCATGGCAGTGACAACAGCAGTTCAAGGAGGCAGCTCACCACCACCTTCTCAAGGGCTACAATAAATGCTGTCCTAGCCAGCAAAAGACATATCTAGTGAATGAGTGATCACTGTAGTAGACAATGAGCTTGACAATTAAAGTTATTGGCAGTAGGCTAATTTGAATAAATATGTGAAGAGTTTCACTTGGCAGATGGGGACATGTGTCTGTGTGTTGGGAGAAAGACTCTGGACTGACCATTATGGGGAAGGGGATGCCTGGTACCATGAAGCCCAACGTTTCCTTGTGAGGGCCAAACGAGATTTGATACACCTCATGGGCCAATGGGAAACCCAAATTAAAATCTTAAAACTCATTTTCTGGGCCTTCTCTGCCAGGGTGGGGTGGGGTAGGGTGGGGTGGGGGGTGGAGTTCCTGAAAAATGTGACTGTGAAGATTTAAATTCAGTCTTCATAAATGGTTGAAATCGATGATGAGAATTTGTCACTTTTATTATAGCGAAAAGAAGAGTTGACCAATGAAAGAAAGCCATACAGATGGTGAGTGAAGTGAAAGTCTGGCAGCATCACAGATCAAGAGGAGAAGATTAACCTGATGACAAGAGATCAGCAAAATCCATTCAGTTCTTAGAAGCGCAAACCCCCTAAAGATGCACATGGGAAACCGGTACCACAAGTAAGACAGAAACCAGATACTAACAGTCATTGTCAATGGTGTGGAGTGAGATAATCTCACCAATGTTGTTTAAGGGCTTCAGGATCCTGGAGTAACTTTGTGATGATGTCACAGAGCTTACACATCGCTAAGCGAAAATAGCACAGTGTTGTGGCACACTGGAAGTCTGAAAGAAAAACTCCAGACTGCAACATGACATGAACACAGGGGAGGATAGTTTAATCTTTACCTAATGTGACTATAAAATGAGAGCTTGGTAAATCTATGATTAACATGCACAACAGAATTTAATGTCAATGTACAACAAAAAGTGTTACTTTGAAGTCTAAGTCTGAAGACAACTCGTAGATTTATAGAGTTGTGCAGCACGGAAACAAACCCTTTGGTTAAACTCATGCTTGCTGACCAGGTTTCCCAAACTAAACTGGTACCATTTGTCTTTGTTTGGCCCACATCTGACTAAACTTTTATAAAGGGAACATTGTCTTATGCTTGTGTTAGCTTGCTGTAGATGTAATCATTAATGAGCACTCTAACATGATGAATGTTTACTGACCTTTACTCATCTAATGAGTCCCTTAAAGCTGAAAGACTACTTTGTGGTTTTGGCAGAGTACCGGCTTTTGGGAGTACGTTCACAAGAAAGTTCTGTTTGATTCTTTTCCACTGCTGGACTATTTTCTTCATGGCAAGACCACTGGCTTTTCACCACAATAATTAAAACTGATGAGAACAGTAAAGGTCTATTGCCTTCTTGATGATTCTGTAAAGAACCCAAAAAGTGACATCAAACCACATAATAAAAAGGAAGATGGAGGACATAAGATGCAAGGAATCCTTTCTGCATTTTTCCCCAGAGATTTCTTACTCCGCATATTCTTCCGTGCCCAGACACACGCGTACTAATAGTGTTGCAATTTTCACTCCACTCTTGTAGAATCCTGTAACTTATCATCTTGGTAATTTTGAATGATATTTCCCCAACATAAATTATTTTGAAAACTTGGAACACATGAAAAATATAATAGTCAGAAAGATTATAATGTAGATCAAAAGTCAAATAATGACAGGTTAATTCATACAGATTTAAATATTTACTACCTGATTCCCAGTCCTGCTGGGAATATTTCTTCAAGTTTTTGAATTGCTCATTGCTAATGATCTCTGGCTATTAGAGTCCATGGGAGTCTGCTTCTGACTGATCCTCCTATACTGGGGAGTGCTGGAAATTTTACACCATGTTCATGATGGATCAACAAGGAAGCAGAAATGATTCTCTGAGTGAGACGTCCATGCACTTTACCCATCCCAATAACCTCCCACTCTAGGGATATCAGGTCCTCAGTCTTCACAGGCAGAGAGCCTATTGGAAGAGACCACTGAAGCCTTGGAAGCCCCTATCTAACCTGCTCATCAATACCACAGTGGATTGGAAGTTAACAAACATATTACCCCTGTTCGAGAAGGGAGAAAGGAAATAGGGAATGACAGGCTTACAGGCTGTCATCAATGGTTGGAAGTCTCAACATTGCAATTAAAAATGTATAGTACGATCAGACGGACAACATCAACATGGTTTTGTAAAAGGCAAACTGTGTTTGAGAAATTTATTGAAATTTTTGAGGATGTAACTGAGCTGATAAATAATGTGAAACCAGTAGTTGCAGCATGCATCCCTTTCCAAAAACTTTCACAAAGGTCAATATGCCAAGAAAAAGACCTATGGATTTTTTGTGGGGTGTGGATGGTGTGTGGCAAAACATTAGCATTGATTCAGAACAGGAGGGAGGTGGTAGTGCAGAGCTTGTAATAGGGACATGTATTCATCAACATGGGTCGAATAATTTATTATTGATAAATAATAAATCTGGAATTAAAAGCTAGTGTCAGTAATAATAATCATGAAAATTGATTTTAGAATTAATTCATGCGATGAGGGCATTGCTGGCTAAGATAGCACTTATTTCCAAATCCAGAGGGCAGTTAAGAGTCAGACTGTCATTGTCAAAGAGCCAAGAGTCATTGCTGTGGGTTAGGAGTCACATGTAGGCCAGACCAGGTAATGGATAGCAGTTTCCTTCCCTAAAGGCCATTAGTGAACCAGATGGGTTTTTCTTAACAATTGACAATGGATTCATGGTAATCATTAAACTCTTAAGTCCAGACTTTTTATATTTATTGAATTCAAATTCCATCATCTCTGTGGCAGCATTTGAACCCTGGTCCCCAGAACATTACCTGGGCTTCTGGATTAATAGTCCGGTGATAATATCACTAGGCCATTGCCCCCCACTACCCACCTAACCATGTCACTCCAGTGAAATCAGCTACTCTCCCTTATTCTAGAACCACAACAATGTAGTTGACTCTCAAAATGCCCTCTGAAATGGTCTGGCAAGCCACACAGAGAGTATTAAACTATTACAAAGTCAAAAGGGAATGAAATGGTGAAACATCTGCATTGACCTCAGCACTGGAAATGAGTATAGCATATCAAACTCGTTCAGCTTGCAAAGTCTTCATTACTAACATTTGGAGGCTTTTCCTAATATTGGGAGATCTGTCCCACAGGCTAGGAGTGACCACCACAAAGTCTTTGTGGCGAAGAAGTTTGGTTTTCACATTAAAGATGGCATCCATCATATGGTGCGCTTTAGTCATCTGTCCTGATATCCGCTTCTAAAGTTCAAAGTCAAATTTTGTTTAATCAGACGCCTTGAAGTACCTTGCAACCTTTTATGTCTTTGAAAGGGGTGAATAAATGCAAATTATTGTTTTTATTCTGTGACAGTAAACGGAGAAGTCATATTATTGCTCCCAAAGATCTATCAAGTTTTCTAAATTCTATTTTATAAATACATATTTTAAGTCGGATAACATTTCTAAGAGTTTTCCTTCCTAGTACCATCATCACAACAGCATCTACACAAGGGCTGAGGGATAAGGGTCACCATGACCTCTCCAGGCAACAAGTATTGAAGAAATAATACAGTCTTGTCCACACGCCAATAACAAAGAAGAGAACAGCATACAGTAATGACTTTCAAGCCATAAAATAACCAACGAAACTTCTCAGTTTTATTGTCAACTGCTGCACAGAGCGAAGGGCCTTGTGCTATGGACATACATCCAGCCTATTACAGGTTAGATGTCTTAATTTTACTTTGGTAAAAATTGTCTAGGGCTTCCAACATTAATGTAGGTGCCTTGGTAAGGCAACTTATAAAATTTTCACTGCATTCTTCATCCAAAAGTACCGTCACAATAAATTTCATTAAAAATTTCTATTCTATTCAATTTCACAACTGTCACAAGGTGGAGTGTTCCATTCCATTGGATTTCCACTTGATACCTCAGAATGCTAATTTACAATAAAAATTCTGAATCTAGTCTTATCCAAACTTTGAAATGATAAAGAATCAAAATAGTTACCAACCAAAAACAAAAAAATGCCTTGATGCTTTTGCTGATAACTTTGAACATTTTGCATTTTGGGAAATAAGCTAGCTACTAGGATCTACATCTTTGGTCACTTTCTCTATTATTTTGAAATTTTGTCCAGACGGCCAATTGCTTCGTACCAGTCACGATCATCAAATGGGTGAATGGCCATTTTATCTTGTAAAGTCTCTTCAAATCATTACTTGCATTTTTCTTTTAACAAATTGCTTCAGAGAAGCAATTCCTGGGTTTTGAGACAACTTACACAACCAATTTCCAAGCTCTCTCACATGAGAACGCAGAATTGAAACAATCTGCTGTTCAAATAGTTTTTCTGCTGACATTTTTCACTAAGAATAACTTTCAAATTTGGAGCCCGTGAAAGAATATTCATTCCTGACAAAGCAATTGCAATTTTGTCTTCAAGCAACTTGTACTACATTTCTTCCCCCTGAAATTTGCTTTGAGAAATGTTGGTATGGGATAGAGGAAAGGGTTAGTTTGCATTATTCCATAGCCCCTCTTAAACCAAGTAGTTTGCTAAAATACAACAAACACATTTGTCATAGGCCATTCAGGAAATTAGTTAGAATAATTCAGAATTAGATGAAGGCTGATTTGTACAAAGTAGTAGACAAAGGTTTGAGGTCAACGTTTGCAAATCAAATGATTTTAAAGTTTAAACATCAGCATTTGGCCAGATTTGGGTAAAAGATTAAGATTAAGACAGTCTTTAAGAAATATTCAATGTTATGGAAGAAAGTATTTAGCTTCTTTCATGACCTCAAACATGCCAAAGCACTCTTCAGTCAATCAATTACTATCGAAATGTAATCACTTGCAATGTAATCCCTCTCTGAAGTATCCTTTAATTTGGTACAACTGGCTGAATCAATAACTTAGGGTCAGTCACTTTCACCTCAAATCAGTATCTCAATGACAGCGGGAAGAGCACCACCAGTTCTAGCGAGAGAAAAGAAGAGGATCTCAAGGAGGCCATGGGAATGCCTTTCCCCCACCACCCGCACCATGTTGCAGTTACAGGACAATTCACCATCCACTCTGGACCTCTTTCCCATTTCCACTGATGTGTCAGAGATCCTTTGTGCCCGCACATTTGCGCTCTGAGTCATCCTGATACTTTCTGCTGCACGTCACCTCTTTAATGGAAGTTGGTACAAAGAGACCATATTTCATTCCCATTGAAAATTGTATCTAATTAGCACTGGAGTCCAAAACTTGTAGCTTTCTGGTGGAGCACGCAGAGGAATAGTTTAAGTAGGGCAGTCAGCAACTCAGACAAAGGTTGTGCGCGAAATCCAGGTTTTCAAACAAGCCAATCATATTGCACGGTGCTCATTTAGTGCCAGTTTTCAGTCTCTGGGCTAAATAACTTCTTGATTCTTTTCCTATGTCTGGAGACAAATGAAGTAGATGATTACAACTTTTTCCATAGCTAGACTTTTCCTGGAAAAAGATTATTAGCCTGTTGCCAGAAAATGTAGCGTTGCAGAATTGCCAACCAGGAGGCTTTCCTGCTCTTAGCACTTGCTGTAGCATACTGGAAGGAATATAGAAGTTGATGCATGTGATTAAATACATGAGCTCTATTGGTTGAACAGCAGATTTGTAATGAAGAGTGACGTCAACAGAGCCGGTTTGGTTCCTGTACTGGCTGCAGTCTGTAAGATTTTAAGAAAAAGGAACAGAATTAGGCCATTTGGCCTATCGAGCCTATTCAGCCATTCGATCATGGCTGATATATTTCGCAATCCCATTCTCCTGTCATCTCCTGTAACCCTTGATCCCCTTACTAAGCAAGGTATCTGTCTTAAATACACTCAATGACTTGGCCTCCACAGCCATCTGTGGCAATGATTCAGCACCTCTGGCTGAAGAAAATGCTCCTCATCTCAGTTCTAAAGCGTCGCCCCTTCAATCAGAGGCTGTGCCCGAGCTCCAAATCTTTCCTATTAACGGAAGTCTCTTTTCCACGTCCACTTTATACAGGCCTTTCAGTATTCTGTAAATTTCAGATTGTCCCCTCATCCTCCTAAACCATATCAAGTACAGATCCAGGGTCCTCAAACCCTCTTCATATGACAATCTCTTCATCCCCAGGATCACTTTGTTAACCTCCTCTGAACCCCTTCCAATGCGAGCACATTCTTCCTTAAATACAGGGTACAACACTGCTCACAATATTCCAGATGTAATCTGACCAGAGCTTCATACAGTGTCAGCAGTACATGTTTGCTCATTGCATTTGCCTTCCTAACCGCCAACTGAACCTGCACGTTAACCGTAAGAGAATCCTGAACTATGACTCCCAAATCCCTTTGAGCCTCAGATTGCCAAAGCCTTTTCTCTTTTAGAAATATGTCTGTCTGTATTCTTCTCACCAAAGTGCATAACCTCACACCTTCCCACATTATATTCCATATGCCGCTTTGCACACTTTCCTATCTTGTCCAAATCCTTGTACAGCCTCCCCATTTCTCAACACTACCTGTCCCTTCAGCTATCTTTGTGTCATCTGCAAATTTAGATACAATGCCCTCAGTTCCTTCACCCAGATTGCTAACATATAGTGTGGATAGTTTGTGGCCTCAGCATGGACCTTTGCCAAACTCCACTGTCGTCCCTGCTTGGCTCCCCTTCTAATCAACTCCAGCCAGCTCTTCCCTCATGCCTTTGTAGTTACCATTACTCAATTGTAATACCACTACATCTGATTCCAGTCACCATGAGGCCCTCGCCACCTGCTACCCTGAAAAAGACTCTCTTATTCCCACTCTCTGCTTTCTGCCAGTCAGCCAACTCTCTATCCATGCCAATACCTTGCCCCTAACACCCTGGGTTCTTGTCTTACTTAGCAGCCTCCTGTGTGGAACCTTGACAAAGGCCTTCTGGAAATCCAAGTAGATCATGTCCACTGTCTGTCCTTTGACTAATTTGCTTGTTACTCACTCAAAGAATTCTAACAGATTTGCCAGGCATGATCGTTCCTTGATGAAACCATGCTGACTCAGCCCTATTTTCCCATACAATTGCAAGAATTCCTCAATTTCATTCTTAATAATGGTCTCTAAAGTCTGACTAACAACTGAAGTCAGGCTAACATGCGTACCGTTTCCTGTCTACTGACTCCTTCTCTTAACAGTGAATGTTAAATTAGCCGTTTTCCAGTCCTCTGGCACCCTTTCCAACTCCAGTGATTCCTGAAAGATCATCAACAATGCCTTTTCAATCTCCTCAGCTATCCCCTTCAGAACTCAGGGATGTCATAGTGATTTATCTACTTTCTCCTTAGTGATGACCATTACACTGACCTCTGCTCCCTGTCTGTCTTGAAGTTCTGGCATTGTCTTCCAATGGATGTACCTACTCAGTTCCTTCACTGCTACTTTGTTCCCCATTGCTACTTCTCCAACTTCATTTTCCAATGGTTCAACGTCCACTCTTATCTTTCTCTAACCTTTTAGATATCTTAAAAAAAAACTTGCAATCTTATTTTATATTACTGGCTAACTTACCCTCATATTTCATCCTCTGTTCAATTATTTTTTTTTATTATCCTCTGCTAGTTTTTAAAGGCTTCTTAATCCTCTGGCTTCTCACTAATCTTCATCACATTGAATGCTTTTTCTTTTGCTTTCATGCTGTCCTTTACTTCCATTGTCAGTCATAGTGCTCTCATCCTCTGCTTAGTATCTTTTCTCTTCCTTGGGATAGATATCTGCTGTGCCTCTTGAATCACCCTGAAACTCCTGCCACGCTGGTCCACTGTCGTCCCTGCTTGGCTCTTCTTCTAATCAACTCCGGCCAGCTCTTCCCTCATGCCTTTGTAGTTACCATTACTCAATTGTAATACCAATACATCTGATTCCAGTCACCATGAGGCCCTGCCTTCTCAACCTCAACCCTAGCCTGAGTGGTGGTGACCCTTAGGTTAAACAAATTACCAGTTGTCTCTCCCTTTCTCTTTATCTCGAATGAGAGATCACCTTATTGTCCTCTGGGAATAAGACATGCTAACACAGGATATCATGCCAACACATAATGACTGACAGGAAACGTGTCATCCTGCACCAACAGTTCACTTTCTAACAGTTATTATGAATGGGCAACAAATGCTGTCATAGCTTTTTCAGTGATGTCCACAGCTCACAAGAGAATAAAGAAATAATCGGA
Source organism: Ginglymostoma cirratum (assembly GCA_024137785.1). Lineage (NCBI taxonomy): Eukaryota > Metazoa > Chordata > Chondrichthyes > Orectolobiformes > Ginglymostomatidae > Ginglymostoma > Ginglymostoma cirratum. The sequence continues at coordinate 10,331,981 of JAHRHZ010000024.1, forward strand.
ATATAAATCGACCCATTATCAGATTTTTGAATAGTTTTCTGAAAGTTCAATGGATGACTTATATGCAGCCATCTACAAAAGACATAAAACTTTTAAAAATGTTTCAATTAGCATCATTGTACTTATAAAAAAGTACATTTTAAGTTTCTTTAATGGTCTTGAGAATTGAACATTGATGGCCCAAAAATCATGAAACAGGGATTCTTTATTCTACTTGTATCAGGTCATTACAAACATGAAGGAAACTACGTTAAAACTAGAGGGTATTTACATTACTCATATGTAATAAGCCCTATGCTTTACATTGGGTTGAAGAATCCTTTATTGTCTGCACCTTCCCATAATCCCTCCTTTCCGCAAAGATACCTTTTATTTCCAGGGGAGTCCATTGAAGTTCACTGATAGCCTTCTCTCAACATTGCCACCCTTTGCTGGAGGTCTCAGGACAGTTGCTTGAGCTCTTTTGTTCAATGCCCTCCCTTACTATCACCTCTGTTGGTGGAGAGTCAGTTGCACACTTCCCTTGTTCATAACTTGCTGTGCGGATGCAACACATAGCACACAGCAACACTTTGTTAAGCAGTTGCGTGATTTGCAGATTCAATTGCAGCATTATGGCTACAACATTCAAGACCACGTTCCATGTAGGAAGACAGAAAAAAAAATGCTTCAAAGATGCCAGAAAGCTCTCCTTGAAGTGCAACATCATTGATCTTAATGACTTGAAGGACCTTGCTTCTGATCGTACAGAATGACACAAAGTTGTCCAACACAATATGTTATGCTTTGAGCCATTATGTCTTATTTTGAAGCGGATCGGCAATAGGAGATGAAACAAAAGGGATCAAATTTTGCACTCTGGACACAACTGCCCCATGGAACGAGCCTGATATGCCCAAAACTCTTTGGGCCATAAATTGCCTGATCACCCACATGAAGACCCAGGGCAAAAACTTGAAACCTTGCGGAGATGGCATTCTGGTAGCAAGGGCCAGCTGATAGCTAACTCAGCTGAGCTTTGAGGAAATTCCTCATGTTCAGATTGATGGTGAACAAGACCAGAAACAAAATGCATTTCACATCATTGCAAACTTAGGTGGATTAGCCATGCTAACTTGCCCATAGTATTCAGGGATGTGCAGGCTAGGTGGGTTAGCCATGGAGAATGCAGAGTTACAGGGCAGTGGAGTGGGTCTGGGTGAGATGCTCTTCAGAGGGTTGGCAAGGACTCAATGGGCCAAATGGCCTGCTTCCGCACTGTAAGGATTCTTTGATTCACTTGTGCTCAGGTGCTGAGCACAAGCTTTCCTGGAATGGGTTTTTTTTAAAGAATTGTCCAACAGATGTTGGCATTGCTAGCTGACCCAACATTCATGCCTATCACTAATTTCCCTTGAGATGGTAATGGTTGTGAGCTGCCTTCTTGAATTGCTGAGGTCCACTTAATTCAAAGACGCCCACTGTGCTGTTACGAAGAAAGTTCCAGGATTTTGACCCAGTGACAATGATAGTATTGTGATATAATTCAAGTCAGGATGGAGTGTCACTTGGAGTGAAACTTGCAAGTGCTGTTCCCTATGTCTGCTACTTTTGCCCCTCTGGGTGGTAGAAGTTGTGAGTTTGATGGTGACTGTTGAATGAGCCATGAGTTACTGCAGTGCATCTTGTTGATGGTACCCACTGGTGCCACTGTGTACATTGAAGCTGTTGGATGGGGTGCCAATCAAATGGATTGCTTCGTCTTGGATAGTGCTGAATTTTGTGGGTGTTATTTGAGCTGCACACATCCAGGGAAGTGGAGTGTATTCCATCACGTAAAAACCAAAAGAACTGCGGATGCTGTAAATCAGGAACAAAATCAGAAGTTGCTGGAAAAGCTCAGCAGGTCTGGCAGCATCTATGAAGAAAAAATCAGAGTTAATGGTTCAGATCCAGTGACCCTTCCTCAGAATTGCCAGACCTGTTGAGCTTTTCCAACAACTGCTGCTTGTATTCCATCACATGCCTGATTTGTAGATGGTGCTCGAATTTTGGGGAGTCAATAGGTGAGTTACTTGTTACATAATTCCTTGCATCTGATCTGTTCTGCAACCATGGTATTTATATGGCAAGTCAGTTCAGTTTCTGATCAATGGTAATCTCATTCACTGCCTATCCTTAGAAGGCAAGAAAAGATTGCAGCACAATAAATTGTTTCAGTTGCCTGCCTGAAACCCACGAAGATATCCTGAATCATGTTTGGCACAATTGCAGGTGATAATGAACAGGAAAATATATATTGATGCATTTTTTGAAATGTTTATATTTTCCATGTGAATTAGGCAATTTGTTATGTTTGAAATAATTTGTGGAATTGTTCTATTGTCGTTCCCTCAAATTATATTTCCTTCGAGATTTGTTTGGATTGTTCCTGCCAAATATATTTATTTATGGTCATCATCTGCCTAGTTTTCCTCGGAATTATTTTTCTATTTTGCACTATGTTTCTTTGAAAATTGATCGTTCAGCTGTGTCTGTAACACATACCAATGGTTATTTGGACATTTTTGGTTAAATCATTGTATTTTATATGGTTAGGTTGTGCCATCCCATTTAAAACTTATTGGGAATATGAATTTTTAATATGCTTATGTGAATAAAGAAAAGATATATCTTTCCTTTGGTATTCCTGGTTTGTTTGAATATTCGTGCACTATGTACAAACTTTCGAACTAAAAGTCACCCATTGGCTGCTTTCTCAACAGAAAGAGTAGACTGGTGGCGGTTTTACCTGTGAGTCACTAAGCTTCTGGTGAGGGAGAGGTTAAGAAAGCTTATAGTAACTTTGTAACATAGTTACTGAGTCAGCCAATTTCTGCACTGCAAACTTGCATAAAGGACAAGAGAATTAATGATCAGATTGTCAGCACTTATCAATATTAGTTAATGGTTCAATGAAGAAGCAGGAGGGTATGGCAGAAGGAGCATTCGCCGTACCTCAAAATGAGGTGCTAACCTGGTCAAGCAACTAAACAGGACTACTTGCATGCCAAACAGCATAAGCAGCAAGTGATAGGCAGAGCTCAGCGGTCCCATAACCAATGAATCAGATCTAAGCTCTGCAATCCTGCCTAATCCAGGAGTGCATGGTGGTAGACAATTAAACCTCTTACTGGAGGAGGAGGCTCCACAAATACCCCTATTCTCCATGATGGAAGAGCCCAACACATCAGAGCAAAAGTTAAGGCTGAAGCATTTGCAGTGATCTTCAGCCAGAAATGCCAAGTAAATGATCCACCTCAGCACCACAGTCTTCAATTCAATTCACTCCACGTGATATCAGGAAACAGCTGGGGACACTGAATACTGCAAAGGCTATAGGCTCTGACAAGATTCTAGCAATAATACTGAATATTTGAGCTCCAGAACTTGCTGCACCCCTAGCCAAGCTGTTCCAGTACAGTTACAACACTGGTATCTACCCAGCAATGTGCAAAATTGCCCATGTTCATCCTGTACATAAAAAGCAAGACAAATTCAATCGATCTACTCTTGATCATCAGCAAAGTGATGGAAGGTGTTTTTAACAGTGCTATCAAAAGGCACTCACTACAGAATAGCCTGCTCAGTGACGCCTAGTTTGAATTCTGCCAGGGCCATTCACAGCCAAATCTCATTACAGTCTTGACTCAAACTTGGACAAAAATGCTGAATTCCAGAGTTGAGGTGAGAGTGACAGCCCTTGACATCAAGGCTGCATTCGACTGAGCGTGGCATCAAGGAGCTGTAGGTAAAATCGGAATCAATTGGAATAAGGGGGCAAACTCTCCACAAATATCGTATGATTTGAGTAGTTGCAATTTGTAGCAGATATGATGAACTTGACATCGGGAGTGTCAGACATCCTGTTCACTCTAAGAGCTGGCTCTGAGGGAGCTGGATCAGAGTCAAGGACTCTCCACAAATAAATAAAGGGTGGCTTGGTGTCAGGATCCTGGCCTGTGTGGAGTCATTTTAAGGCCGAGGCAATTTAAGGCATTTCAGCCAATGGTGTGGTGTTTAGGATCAAGGATGTTCAAAAGACCAGAATGAGATAAGCATACATATATCATTGAGTGGGAAGAGGGAGGGTACCGGAAAATATGAGGCCATAGAAAAGTTCAAAAGCATTGAGAATTTTAAAATCAAGATGTGGCTTTATGAGAAGCCATTCTAAGTCAGTGAGCACAGCAGTGATAACGAAAAGGGACTTGCTGTGAGTTAAGACACAGACAGCAGACTTTGGAATGGTCTTGTTTTTACAGAGGGTAGAAAGTGGAACGCAAGTCATGATCACATTAGAATGATGAAGAGGTACTTAAGGCATGAATGATGATTTCAGCTGCGGACAGACTCGGATACAAACCAAATGGAATAATATTATGGAAGTGAAAATGAGCTGTCTGAGTAATTTCGCAAATGTGAGATTAGAAACACCTATCAGGATCAGATATGGCAATAAGTTTGTCAACAGACTAGCTTACCTTTGAATTCTTGACAGGGAGAGGGCTGGAGTCAGGAGCTGGGGAATCAGAAGGTTGGAGTGGGGACTGAAAACTCTTTCTAAGAGTTAATTGGAAAAAAATTCTGTTCATCCAGTACTTGATGTTGCTTAGGCAGTCTGATGGCAATATTTCAGGAGTCAAGAGATGCAGTAATGAGTTATAGCTGGATATTGTCAGTGTACATTGGGAAACTAATGCTGTACCTTTTCTCTGATGTTGCTGTGTGACAGTCTATCATGAGAAATAGGAGGATGGGTGGGGGTGATGATAGATACTTAGGGGACACCAGATGTAACATTCAGGAGCAGGAAGAGGAGACGTCGGAAATGATTTGCTGGCCATGGATATATAAATGAATGGAATGAGGTAAGGGCAGTTCCACCTAGCTGGATGATAATGGAAAAAGCATTGGAGGAGGGTGGTGTGGTGATCTGTGTCAAAGGTTGCAGATAGTTTGAGAATTACAAGTCTGGACAGTTTGCATTTGTCACGAGCATGTAGGTTTTCATTTGTGACTTCGATGACAACGACTTAGGTACTGCAGCAAGAGCTGAAACCTGATTGGAGGATCCAAACCTAGAGTTCCAGGACTGATGGGACCACAGTTAGGAGACAACAAGGGCTTTTGAGGGGAGAGGCAGTTTGGAAACGGAACAATAGTTTTCAAGGACGGCTGAGGTCAATGGCTGTATTAATTTTTGAAGAGAGGGGGTGATGTCATCAGATTTAAGAGAGATTTAAACCTGATGTGCAGGCTTGGGTTCCTATCTGAAGGTAAAATTGCAAAACAGGCTATAACCTACAAACAAGAAGATTTCATACTGCTGGTCACAGATGGTGAGCTGAGTTGATCCTAGTGATCAGAGAGAACCTGTGGGCAGAGATGATGTGGCCAATGATCCTCAGGGCTGTGGGTGAAGGTAATAGAAGGGGCTCTGATCATGGCAGGGTCAATCATTGAGGGGGAATCTGATTACGACAGGCAAGTTCAATTGTGGGCAGTGATATAGCTCAGTTTAGGGACAGTGAGAGAAACACTCCTACTCCTCCTGATTGACACCCAGTGATATTAAATGTCCCTCTTTCACATGCCAGTGTCACTTCCTTGGGTGTACCAAGGCCCCGTTGGCCAGTGTTAAAGCAAGAGAAGAGATACACCATCTCTTACATATTTAAATGAGCCCTCCTCCCTCATCTCCACAATGTGGGTTGATAGTTTTCCTTTCATCCCACCTACTTTTAAACAAGAAGTGGGTGGATTTGAGGCAGGCTGGTTTTGGGTTGAAATTTGTAACTTTGCATGTAATTCAATGGCATTAACTTTAGCGGATTGACATTATACTCTCTGTTTCTGTCGTGACTTGAAGCCAAAACCTACTGGCCAAAGGAGGGAATTCTAACATTGATGTAAGAATATTATCTCACAAACATTCCACCAGTGTGTTTAAATGTGCTATTACATAGCTGCCCAAATTCAGTCCATGCTTTTCAGATTGTAGATTGACGGAAAACTTTTCAGCAGTTAGAGCTGCCCTCTGATTTATTTGCTACTGGCGCATTTTTGGGTTGAAAAGACATTAGAGAAGAAGGAATACGATTAGCCCTAATCTTTCTCCCTGCATCTATTAGCTGGGGAAAAATCACCATCTCCTTGTGGAAAGCAATGAAAGGTTGACAAAACTTTAGAGGTGTGTGTCATTGGTGTCATGTGAAATTGTGTCAAGTCAAACAATGGTGGATTCTGAAATAACTTCACAGAGGCCAGTATCCCGTCCCCAAATCGACATTTATTTACACGTGCATAAAACTTGACACTCTTCCGGCTTCCTCGGACCCAGCTCTCAGAGTGAACAGAACTGCTGACACTCCTGTTTATATCTGTCATCCAGGGCTCCCTGATTGGATCAGATTAACAGCCCCACTCAGGGAACTCATATTCTATGAGGTCCACCTGGCTGACCTTGTTACAGTCGCTACAGATTCTGCCATAATTTACAGCAGAGAAATGCAACATCACTATTTCAGGAAGGCTGTGTGCCTTTAAATTGTCACTATTTTTCCTGTTCCACAAATTCAAATATGAGATACGTAGTGATTGCGGTGGAAATTGTCAGACCTGTGAATGAAAGTTGGTAATAACCAGATGAATGCAATAGATTCAAAGATCCTTTCAAAGGAAAGCAATCAATAGAGAATAATGGAAGTTCAGCAAGCAGGTACTTTTCATATCGGTGCAGAATCAAATCTTTATTCTACAGTAGCACTGTGATTGACACTTTAATGGTTAATACTTCCCCAACTCCCAGCAACCAACCCATTAAATTTCTCTTTTTCTGTAAACATTGAACTTGTACTGAGATATATTAAACAGGTGATTGCAACATCATGCAATGTACCTTCTGGTCATTACAAAGCCTGAAGGAGATCATTTTGAACTGTAAGGAATTTCTTAGGATGCTATTTTCCAGAGTAAAATTGCTCTTTTTTTTGGTGTCCCCCAGGAGTTTTTAAAAGCAATTGCCAACTGCCACCAGTTACAACATTGCATTGTATAGCTGCCTTAAACCTTTTGGTATCTTTCCCAAAAGTTTTAAATGCAATCTGGGGAAACCTGAATGTTGGCCATTCTTGTCTGTACTTAACATATATACACATAAATTTACTACAGCATGTCAACAGGCAGGTTTGGGAAATGAGGAATACCTTGAGCCGAATCTTACCATTTTTTGATCAGATTTGATGGAGAAATTCTTGCCGTGAGGCCAAGTGAGTTTTCTTGGTGAGAATCATGCCCTATCTCCACCTCGGGTTACAATGCGCTGTTCATGGAGTAAACCATCGTTCAGGAGGGCTTCTCTGTAAGACCAGGATCTCCCAGGTGGTGGCGCCATCCTTCAAAGCCTGCTGCACACCTGCAAGAATGTTACCATTTACAAGTTGTGCTTCTTAGCTGTTTAGGGTGTCAGGAGAGAAGGCAGTAATGAGTGAGGCTGGTCCCCTGTTTCTCTGAGGTGGTGCTCCTTGTAGATGGGGTGACGGAGTTGATAAGAGTTCCCTTCACAGAGGATGGGCAGAGGAGGCCACGTCACCAGATCATGCCAGCTTGGTCAGACATCGCCACTCAGATCTGTGCCATCTCCAGGGGAGGACGACAGGGCAGCAGTGCAGGATGAAGGATAATGAGCTTCTTTGCTCTGGGTCAAGGGAAGCCCAAGACACTGCTGTGTGCTCTCTCACATTTACCCGTGTCATCTCACACTCCCTCTGTTGCAACACCTTCCCTCACCCACATGGGTGATCCCCGTTTCCTCTCATGTCACTAATCCTCTATGCCCTCCTCTGTCCCTCAGTACACCTCAGCCCCTTCTCCCCTCTATGCACCAGCCCAAACAGCTGTGCTAGGAGATTACATCCCATAACAGGGCAGAGCAACGCCGCACAAATACATGGTGCGCTGGACATTTGTGTCCTCATCCCATTTGAAGAAAGGATATGCGTCAAAGTAGGAAATTGTTGCTGTGGGAATGTTGAGACATCCGTGTCCCGACACTTGAGTAATTAACACTTGTAACAGTCACATTAACTAGGCGTCAAATACTACAACTATCTAGTGGCTCCGATATGTTCTGCCTCTAATGTTGGATACATTATGTCGGGCAGCACAATGGTTAGCACTGCTGACTTCCCTACACCAGGGCCCTGAGTTCAATTCCACTCTCGGGCGACTGTTTGTGTGGAGTTTTCATATTCTCCCTGTGTCTACATGGGATTCTGCGCCCCAACCCCCCACCCCCACCCCGGATCCTCCCACAATCCAAAGATGTGCAGGTTAGGAAGATTGGCCGTGCTACAGTGCCCATAGTGTCCAGGTATGTGCAGACAAGGTGGATTACCCATGGTGAATGAGGGGTTCCAGGGATAAATGTCGGGGCCTGTGTCTGGGGAGGATGCTCTTTGGAGGATTGGTGATGACTCAATGGGCCGAATGCTCTCTTTCTACCGTGTAGGGGTTCTACAATTCTGTGACATCCTCTCAAGGAACAGGCTGTCTCCCACAGGGAGGAGAGTTCCTTGACATTCCCAGATCATTGTTGAGACCAGAGCCTGCACCGCTTCCTGACTGCCCCTAGCAGTATGGATGATGAAATTTGACTGGGCTTTGAGTGGTCACTCACTGAGCTCACACACATCTATATCTCTGGGAGAAACAGTCCAGGGCATCGGCAGGTTAGAGCACTGATGGACACCAAGTATCTGCTGAGTCCCTGGCCGGAGATGACCCTGTGTTCTCAGTGATGAGGGAGATCCTGCAGATACCCAGACAAAAGCAGCAGTGACAGGTATGTTTACACAAGGCATTGACCCTCATTGCTGAGAAGCCGGAGCAATACAGCCACAGCATCAGTTCAATGTCTGTCATCCCTCAGATGTTACAGCATTGCAGCCAGTCCACTATTTCACTGCCTGTTATCACCCAGGCTCTGTTGTAGTGCAGAAAATACTCAATCTGTCTGACATATTGGCAGTTGCCATGGAAAAACAGGCCCAATGCCCTCAGGGTCTGCTGGAGGAGCAACAACACCATATTCCATTATTACCAAGGACCAAAGGTGGGAGGAGAGTGGGAGAGGGCGCCTTGAGCCTGGTGTAAGCCTCACAAGAGGACAGGGCAGTGCCACAAGAGGATGGGTCAGACACACAGGGTACCCCCCCCCCCCACCCACCCACCAACATTTGTACACAGGAGCTGGTCTGCTCTCTCTGGCTGTTACAAGTTCCAGCTGAGGACAGTCAACTTGTCTCTGTTTAAAAGGCCCTTGACTTGTCACCTGTCCAAACCCAAACACCTTCAGGGTCACATGACCAAACCATGGCAATGGGCTTCATTGCAAAACATGTTCCCTTCACCCCATCTACAGAGCAGGGGAGGGGATGCTTTCTATGCTCTGTTCGAGCAGAATGCCACCTGCTGTGCTTTTCCAGCATCACACCTAAAGACTCTGTATCAATGCCATGTTGGGTGAAGGCTAGAAAACTTATACATAGTTTGTTGATAATTAAATCTGATCTAAACAGTTTGTTTACCATACCCTGTTATGTCCACTGTTTATTTAGACATTACTTCAATATTTAATATGTAAATAATTATGATATTTCATAAGTCTTTGAGTTTCACCATTCCTGTGCTTGTCCCTGTCTGTGTTGTGGCTGTCGAGGCTATAGAGACAGTAGGTTGCCCTGCAGCATCACTCCATGGATGACTCTACCCTCTTAGTACCCCTAGACCCCCATCATTGCCTACTGTTTGGCTGGCTGTGCACGTAGGAGTATATATCCCAGGGAGTGCCCACAATTGGAAGGGTTTAGAGGGATATGGCCCAGATGCTGGCAAATAGAACTAGATTAATTTAGGATGTCTAGTTGGCATTGACGTTTTGGGCTGAAAAGTCTGTTTCCATACTGTGCAGCTCCATGACTCTATAACTTTAAGCTTAGGATTGGTAGACTGGACCGTATTAAAGTACTCAATGAAAAACCTAGATGAATACACCAACACCATCATGGACTTCAGTAGCATGTGCGGAGAGGACTGCACGCTAAAGATGTCAATCAGGGGTTCCCCAACCGGAAACCTTGGATGATACAGGAAACCCATTGCCTACTGAAGAGCAGGCATGCAGCATTCAAGTCAGATGACCCAGACCTATACAGAAAATCCAGATATGACCTCTGCAAAGGCATCAGAGGTGCCAAGAAGCAGTACTGGCTGAAGTTAGAGGCCTAAACCAACCATACACACACTCGTCGCTTGTGGCAAGGCCTGAACAACATAACAGGGTATAAAATGAAGCAGAGCAAGGTAGCAGATCAAAACATATCCCTCCCTGATGCACTCAATGCTTCCTATGCTCGGTTTGAGTGGCAAGGCCAGTGGCACGATGTTATCTGCCCCGACAGCCCAGGATGAATCTGTTCCTACTGTCACCGCTGCAAATGTCAGATCTGTCTTCCTGAGAATCCACCCAAGGAAAGCGACGGGCCGAGATGGAGTCCCTGGATGTGCACATAGATCCTCTGTGGACCAACTGGCAGAAGTACTCACTGATGTCTCCAACCTCTCCCTCCTACATGCCGAAGCCACCTGCTTCAAGAAGACCACCATCATTGTGGTTCCAAAGAAAGTACATGTAACATGCCTTAATGACATCTGTCTAGTGGCTCTGACCTCCAGATTGTGAAGTGCTTCGAGAGGCTGGTCATGGCCCTCTTCAACTAGAGCCTCCCAGCCTGCCTCGATCCCCTGCAATTTGCTTACCAATGTAACAGGTCCACAGCAGACACCATTTTCCTAGCCCTGCACTCACCCCTGGAACATCTGGACAACAAGGACACCTATATCAGACTCCTACTCATCGAATACAGCTCCACCTTAAACACCATAATCCCCTCCAGACTGATCTCAAAACTCTGAGATCTCGGCGTTGACTGTGCAACTGGATCCTCAGCTTCCTGACCTGCAGACTGCAATCAGTGAAGATAGATAACTGCTCCTCCTCCACGATAACCCTCAACACTGGGGCCCCCCAAGGATGCATTCTCAGCCCCGACTGTACTCCCTGTATACCCATGACTATGTAGCCAAAGTTTGAATGAATACCATCTACATGTTTGCAGATGGCACCACCGTGGTAGGACGGATATCAACAATGATGAGTCAGAATACAGAGAGGAGATAGAGGGCTTGGCATGCAGTGATAACAAACTCTCAATGTCGGCAAAACTGAAGAACTGATTATTGACTTCAGAAAGAAAGGAAGAGAACGCACCCACATCCATATCAACAGAGTGAATGTTGAGAGGGTTGACAGCGTCAAGTTTCTAGGAGTGAAAATAACCGACAACCTCGCCTGGACTTCCCAGGTAGTTGTGACAGTCAAGAAGACACAACATGCCTCTCCCTCGTCAGGCAGCTTAGAACATTTGGCATGTGAATAAGGACCCTCACTAACTTTTGCAGGTACACTATAGAAAGTATATTCTGTCCAGGACCGTAAGAAACTACGGAAGATTGTGTGCACAGCCCAGACCATCATGGAAGTCAACTTCAATCTGTGGACTCCATTTACACTTTTCATTACTGCATAAAGGCTGCCAACATCATCAAAGATCTGTGTCACCCTGGTAATACTCTCCTACAGCCTCTTCTGTCAGGCAGAAGATACAGAAGCTTGAACACACACACCAATAGGTTCAAGAACAGCTTCTTCCCTGCCCTTATTAGAGTAATGAATGGACTCTCTAACTTCAAATAATGTTGATCTTATTAATTGAAGGGTCACTGGACCTGAAACATTAACTCTGTTTTCTCCTCCATAGATGCTGCCAGACCTGCTGAGCTTTTCCAGCAACTTTGTTTTTGTTCCTGATTTACAGAATCCACAGTTCTTTTGGTTGTTATTTTGATCTTATTAATGTTGATCTTGCTTCGTGCACCTCGTGTGCAATGTAACCTGTAACCTCACTCTGTCTAAGCACCCTGTGATCTATATGTTCTTGTTTACTATGATCTGCCTGTAATGCTCACAAACAATGCTTTTCACTGTACTTAGGTACATGTGACGACAATAAGGTATATCAAATCAATGGTGGTGACAGAGAGGTGCAGCCGAGACAGTCAATGCTGTAGGGTGGCCAGGGCATAGGCACTCTACTTCCTGTGTGGCCAAACTTGACTTGTGTTGGAGATCAATGCTGTTGCAAAGTGAAGGTCCAGTGACTAGTTGCAGATAAAACTCCCTTCCTCTCACCCCCACACACCGTGAGTACCTTCACAGTGATTGATCTCAAAATTGTGTGTTGTGTGTTTCATGATTGGCACGATGGCAAGTCTTCTACACAGAGTTGCTACAAGCCTCAGAGTCACTATGCTGGTGAGAATGCTCGCATCAGGCTCTCCTCCTTATATTCCCATTCCATCAACCCATCAACTTCCCCAGATCATCAACCAAGCTGTGTACACACAACTAAAACTGCCTACAAGTTACCCCCTTCCCGAGTGAACGGCAGTTACAAGATGACCTGCCTCATCCCTAGAATGACCTGACCTGCCAATGCTGATTCTCAACTGCTTGTGGACACAAATGTCCCTGATGGTGATAGTCCTCTTCCCTGGACTGGCCCCTATGGAGACAAAGGCCTGACCATGAGCTCCCTGTAGCACTGAGGGCATGCTAATAGACGTCAAGTGAATGGGCACAGACAGCAGCACTTTGACAACCCAATAAATATTGGGTAATAAGGTCTTTTCTCTATGTGGTACTGGCACCCGATGCAGCTGTACACTGCTCATCGCTTGTGGGTCGGCCTAAACCAGTCTACTCTTGCAGGGCACAGTGCCTGTGCATTGGAGGATACGAGGATGCTGGTGATGCCTCCCTGAAATTAGAGTGCCAATGTCGATGGTGGTAGGGTGTGTGAAGCTGGTGCTGATAGAACATGCCCTGCTCTGCAGTTTGTTTGTGGCCAATGTGCATCAATTGGAGCAAGTGGTGAGTTGAACCAACCAAGACCTGCTCTGGTTTCTATGCTGTGTTCCTAAAGGGTAGTTTGCATGGAGATTTTGATAAGATCATGACCCATGGTGAGCTGGGCTGTTAACAAGGCATTTAGCTATGAATAGTGATCATCAATTGGCAACTTGGCACTTCCTGGTGAGCATCTCAATGTGTCGCTTAAGCAAAGTGGAGGAGGTTGTGATGAGATGATCTGGATGTTGCAAAGATCTTCTTGCCCGATTCTACTGCCCATCTCATCAAAGCCTGGTGAGATTCCGCCCTGTATGTCAACGATTTGGGGACTGATAATCTGCATCGATGAAGTTATGTGATCCACAGCACCAGCTGTAATTTAGTATGAAGAGTGAGACGAAAGTGTTAGGTACACAGCCTGGGCGTTACCAGGACCACTTGTAATGCCTTCTTGCAGTAACACACAGCAACTAATCTTTATTCATTCATGGGATGAGGGCGTTGCTAACTAGGCAGCATTTATTGCCCATCCCTAATTGGCCAGAGGGCAGTTAAGAGTCAACCACATTGCTGTGGGCCTGGAGTCACCTATAGGCCAGACCAGGTGAGGGTGGCAGATTTCCTTCCCTGAAGGACATTAGTGAACCAGATGGGTTTTTCCAACAATCAACAATGGATTCATGGTCATCATTAGACTCTTAATTCCAGATATTTTATTGAATTGAAATTCCACCATCTGCCGTGGCAGGATTCAAAACTGGGTCCCCAGAATGTTATCCGCGTGTCTGGATTAACAATCCAGTGATAATACACTAGGCCATCGCCTCCCCCGAGGATATGCAAGGTTGCCTGTGCAAAGAAAGGTGCCAAGTTCCAATTCTAAGCTGCTGTCAAAAGAGACAATAAAACCATCAATATCCATCTTGCCAAGTGATGAACAATGCTAACAGAAACACCAGGTTTGGGCAGGAGTTTGCCTCCTTGATGACATGTGGAACAGAAGCTCCAAAGCAGATGCCAATCTTGGGAACAAAGTGTCAACAGAAATCATCCTGCATCATGAGGAGAGGGACAATCTCACATGTGGTTCTCGGGCAGTCTTTGCCATGGAAGAGCTACAGCAGATGATCTCATCTGACCTCACCAAATTTCTGAGCTGTCTCAGAAATGATGGAAAGCTGTCAATCAATCGCCTTTTATTTTATCATTTTCCAGGCAAGATGAGGGTGCTGAGGCCAATTGTAGCATCATAACTCCTCTCCCATCAACACCCTCCTCAGCCAAGATAAGCAAAGCCAGCACAAACTGGGAATAAAACCTGCCACTCCTGATCTGTAAATTGCTGGTTTCACACTAGGAAGTGACAAATTAGGAAACATCAATCTGGCACTGTTAGGAATAGGAGCCCGTCTGTCTTCCACATTGGCTTCTTCACAATCCCCTCTACAGTGCAGAATACTTCTCCTTTCTACAGAGCAGCACCACACCACAACAAGGTTGAAATAGATTCTTGTGTGTGCATTTATCCGATTTCAACTGTCCCAGGAATTGGAACGTTAACAGAACGTTAGGTACTGGGGAAGCAACACTGGGAAGTGTAGCTACTGTTAAATTCTAAGATGTAAGAACAAGCTCCAGCATCATTGCTCACAAGTTAATGATTTAAAAGGATTGCAAATCTTGTCAGTTAACTGAAAGGTGCTGATGGGAAACATCGTGCTTTCAATATATTTGAATGTGTTGTGTGGAAAACATCCCTCCAACTTCAGAGATGGAAAATTATCCATAAACAGTGAGTGAAAATGAGGTATCTATTGTAAAAACAAAGCCAGTATCCTTCAGTGCAATGCAAATTTGAAAATGTGTTTATCATTTCTCTTATCAGCTCTTTTGTGTCTCTCTCTATTGTGGTTCCTCTTTGGCTTCCATTTGTCACTATTCTCCATATTTTCTATTCCTTCAAAGCCTCTTATTTATTGTTCTGACTTCACAGCCAGAAATGAATGACACTATTGAGTTTTCCTTTTATTACATTTGCTGAATAGTAGCAGTAAAAGAACACTATGGAATGAGAGCTACGCTAACATTACTGGTAGCGGTTTATCACAATATCGGTCTCCAGATTTAACACAAGGCCAATAATGATAGTCTACTTTGCTCCCAGCCCTCCAATTTCCTCTGGTAAGGACACAAGAGACATTTGTGAAGGTGGTTTTTACCCACATAATGGAAGTGTGAGGCTGTGATTTTGCATTTGAGCCCCCCGGCAACTAAGTGACAGCTGGCAGGGATGGTGTGGCTGTTATCATCTAGTCACAGCATTTCCTCTTCCTATTGCTCTTTTGGCAACCCCTTCTCTTTCAAGCCTGTTCCATTTTTCCTAACATCTCTTTAAAATCCTCTGTATATACTGACGTCCTAGTCTTGTATCAAGTTTCTCCCATAGGTCTCCCTCTTCCTTTCCTCAACTTCCAAACTCCAAGTGAGTTCTTCACCTTCAACTGAGCTTACGTTATTCATGATGGAGATGACAGATTTGGGAAGTATTGACACACGAGGTTTGATGACTTTTTAAAATTCTTTCGTGGAATATGGGCCTCACTGGTTAGGCTAACATTTATTGCCCACCCCTAATTGCTCAGAGGGCAGTTAAGAGTCAACTACACTGCTGTGGGTCTGAAGTCACGTGTAAGGCGGACCAGGTAAGGAAAGTAGATTTCCTTCCCTAAAGGATATTTGTGAACCAGTTGGGTTTTTTTCTGACAATCAATAATGGTTTCATGGTTGAATCTTAATTGCAGACATGTGATTAGATCAAGTAATTAGATCAAGTGTCAATGGAGAAACATTTAGTTGGACAGTGATCATTGAATCAGAAGTTTTAGGATGTTGGCAGAAAACATTAATAAACAATCTGGAGTAAGAATGATCAACCAGCAGAGAGCTGACTTCAATGAGGAAAGAACAGAGCTGGGCCATATAGACTGGAACCAAAGGTGGTGTAAAAGCAATAACCGAACAATGTGCTGCCTTCAAAAGAGAGAGGGATTGGGAACAGTCAGGGTATATTCCCTTAAAAGGGAAAGTTAGGGTGTCAGTAGTAAAATGAGGAATGTTATGGGCAGGTGATGGCCGAGACGTATTATTGCAAGACTATTAATCCAGACACCCAGGCAATGTTCTCGGAACCTGGGTTTGAATCCCATCATGGCGACGGTGGAATTTGAATTTGAAATCATTTGGAAATAAGAGTTTAATAATGATCACAAAACCATTGCTGATTATCAGGAAAATCCCATCTGGTTCACTAATGTTCTTTAGGGAAGAAAATCTTTACCTGGTCTGCCCTACTTGTGACTCCAGTCCCACAGCAATGTGGTTGACTCTTAACTACCCTCTGGCCAATTAGGGATGGACCATAAATGCTGGCCCAGCCAATGACTCCCATATCCAATAAATGAATTAAAAAAACCTAGGGCCAATTAGGGACCAAACAGGTAATTTAATGTGGAGGCAGAAGGCATAGCAGAAATGTGAAATTAATATTTTGCATCAATCTTCACCAAGGAGGCAGATGCTGTCGAGACCACAGTGGCAGAAGAGGAAGCTCAGTCACTCGAGAGACTTCAAATTTTAAGGCAGTGGAAAAGCTCCATATACTTCAGTTGACAAATCTCCAGGGTTAGATGAGATTTACCCAAGAATATTGAAGGAAGAGAAAGTGAAAATTCCAAAGGTTGGAGACAATGTTGAACTTCAAAAAGACATTGACATTGGTGTTGTACTCAGATAGGTGGTAAATGAGTTTCAGTGCAGAGAATTGTGAAATGGTGCATTTTGGTGCAAAGAACACGGAGAGACAGTATATAACAAAGGCGTAGGTGCAGACAGACCTTGGTAAAAATGTACAAAAGTTATTAAAAGGTGACAGGACAAGTAGAAACATAGAAACATTGAAAATAGGAGCTGGAGTGGGCCTTCAGTCCTTTGAGCCTGCTCCACCATTCAAGATGATCACGGTTGATCATCCAACTCAGTCTTCTGTTCCTGCTTTCACCCCAGATCCTTTGATTCTTTCTGTCCTACGGACTGTGTTGAACTCCTTTTCGAAAACATTTAATTTTTTGGCCTCAGCGGTTTTCTGTGGCAGAGAACTCCTCAAGCCCAGTATTTTCTGGGAGAAGAAATTTCTACTCATCTTCGTCCTAGGTGGCTTACCCTGCATGCTTCAGTTGTGGTCCATAGCCTGGATATCCTGGTTATCAAGAATGTTCCTTCTTGCATTTACCCAGCCAAGCCCTGTTACAATTTTATAGGTTTTTTTGAGACCCCCGCATTCTTCTAAATGCTATTAAATATAGTCCAAACCAATCCAGACTCTCTCCAAACATCATTCCTACCATCCCAAGGCTGGTAAACCTTCATTGCACTCCTTCCATAACCAGAACATCCTTCTTCAGGTAAGGAGACCAAAACTGCATGAATACTCCGGGTTTGGTCTCACCTGGTTGTACACTGTATAACTACAGCAAAACATCCGTGCTCCTGTACTCAAATCCTCTTACTATGGAAGGGTCTTATACCATTTGCCTTCTTGACTGCCGCTTGCACTTACATGCTTACTTTTAGCAACTGGTGTACAAGGACACTAAGGTGTCATTGCACCTCCTCCTTTTCCAATCCATCACCATTCAGATAATAATCTACCTTTCTGTTTTTGCTATAAACCTGATACCTCACATTTATCAAAATTATATTCCAACTGCCACTCACTTGTCTATTCACTCAACTTGTCCAAATTGCACTGAAGCATCTTTGCATCCTCCTCATAGCTCACCCTCACACACAGCTTCGTGTTGTCTGTGGATTTGGAGGCATTACATTTAGTTCCCTCATGAAAATTATTTATATTGCAAATAGCTGGGTTCCAAGCACTGATTCTTGCAGAACCCTACTGGTTCCTGGCTGCCAATTGGAAAAAGATCAGTTTATTTCTAACATAAGAGATAACAAGGTGTAGAGCTGGATGAACACAGCAGGCCAAGCAGCATCAGAGGAGCAGGCAAACTGACGTTTCAGGCCGAGACCCTTCTGCCGAAAAATTATCTCAGATTCTCCAGCATCTGCAGTTCCTACTATCTCTGAAACAAGTTTATTCCTAACCTTCATTTCCTGTTTGCCAACCAGTTCGCTATCCATGTTAGTTCACTCTCCCCAGTTCCGTGTTCTTTAATTTTACTTGCTAATCCCTTATGGGGGCTCTTAGTGAAAGCCTTCTGAAAGTCCAAATAAATCACATCCATTGGTTTCCCCTCATTGTCTCTTGTAGTTACATCCTCGAAACATTCTAGCAAATTTGTCAAGCATAATTTCCCTTTTGTAAATCCATTCTGACTCTGTCTGATCCTGCCACTGTTTTCCAAGGCAGCCCAGGGAAGATTTGCTTGGCTGATCCAAGTTATGGATGGACTGTCTTGTAAGCAGAGGGTGCGTAGATTGGACCTGTGCTCGCAGGTGTTTAGAAGAATGAAAGGCGACCTTATTGTAACATGTAATAATCTTAGGGGACTTGACATGTTAGATGTGGAGAGGTTGTTTCCCCTTGTGGGAGAGTCTGGGATAAGAGGTTATAACCTCAGTACATAGGTTGCCCTTTTAAGACATTGATGAGGAGGTATTTCTTCTCTCAGAGGGTAGTAAATCTGTGGATTTTTTTTTACCAAAGAGAGCTGTTGAAGCTGGATCATTAAGTTTATTCAAGTCTGAGAAAGACAGCTTTTTAAAGGAATCAAGGTTTATGGGGAAAAGACAGGAAAGTGGATCTGAGGATTATCAAATCAATGATAATCTCATTGACTGGTGAAGCAGACTGAAGATCTGATTCTGCTCCTTTGCCTTATGGTGTTATGGTCTATGGTCACTGTTTAGGAAGGATGTGAACACATTGGAGCGAATGCAGTAATGGGTTATGAAAAGAGTTTCAGGAATGAGAAACTTGAGTTAGGAAGATAGATTGGAGATGTCGGACTGTATTCTCGAAGACAGGAAAGCTAAGGGGGCCATAATAAAATTTCTAAAATCATGAGGGATCTGGACAGAGTAGATAGGGAGAAGCTGTTTCTGCTTGTAAGAGGATTGAGAGCCAGAGGGCATATTTTTAACAGTGTTTTGTAAAAGAAGCAAATGTGAGGTGAAAAAATACATTTTTACACCATAATTGTGACAAATGTGAGGTGTTGCATTTTGGTAAGACAAATCAGGGTAGGACTTATACACTTAATGTGAAGATCCTGGAGGGTGTTGCTGAACAAAGAGACCTTGGAGTGCAGGTTCATAGTTCCTTGAAAGTAGTATCACAGGTAGACAGAGGAGCGAAGGAGACGTTTGTTACTCTTGCCTTTATTGGTCAGTGCATTGAGTATAGAAGTTGGGAGGCTGTGTTGCAGCTGTACAGGACATTGGTTAGGCCACTTTTAGAATGAAACTTAAACTTGTGAAACTTAAAAGGGTTCAAAAAAATTTACAAGGATGTTTCCAGGGTTGGAGGAGTTTGAGCTATGGAGAGAGGTTGAATAGGCTGGGGCTATTTTCCCTGGAATGTCGGAGACTGAGGGGTGACCTTAAAGAAGTTTATAAAATCATGGGGGGCATGGATAGGGTGAATAGACAAGGATTTTTCCCACTGTAGGGGTGTCTAAAACTAGAGGGTATAGGTTCAAAGTGAGAGGGGAAAAATTTAAAAGGGATCTAAAGGGCAACTTTTCATGCAAAGCGTAGTGCGTGTATGGAATGAACTGCCAGAGGAAGTGGTAATAGCTGGTACAATTGCAACTTTTATAAAGACATCTGAATGGGTATATGAATAGGAAAGGTTTAGAGGGATATGGGCCAAATGCTGGCAAATGGATTGAGATTTATTTAGGATATCTGGTCGGCATGGACATTTTGGATTGATGGGTCTATTTCCATGTTGTACAGCTCTATGACTGTATAACTGGTTTGTGTCTGGAATGCACTTCCTGAAAGTGTGATGGACAAAGATTCAATTGATGCATTCAAGTTGGTGGTACATGATTATTTAAATAAAAAACAACATCCAGAGCTACGGGGTGAAAAGGCAGGAGATTGGCACAATGGCAAAATGCTTGGGGTGTTGCTGCAGATTGAATGTTCCTTCTTTCTGTAACAATTTTGTGATTTGTGAAAGCATCATCAGCCATTACTGCACTTCTAATTTGCTGAATCTATTTCTCAGGAGGGTGCCAATCAGTCTGTTTGGCACAGTCAAGCATTCACAAGCGGTGCCAAACTTCACCAATGCCTCTTTTGAATTGTGGACCAGATCAAGATTTGTCTGAGTCCAAGTCAGGAAAGTCGCAATATCTTAGGGAAAGCTCTCTGTCATTTGCAGGCAGCTGACTTGTAGCCAGTACATACGAAGTCTTGGATAGCTCCTTTCTCTTCTTGCAGGCCCTCTCCGTGACCTTCAGGCCTTCTCCTCCTCCCGCTTCTCCTTGTTACTCTGTCCAATATCAGAGCAGCCTGCTCCCAGTCCCACCCTTTCAAGAGCCTTCCATTTCTTCAGCTACCTCTCATGGTGAGAAATACAAACTTTTCAACCCCAGTGATGGCACTTCTCTACCACAGGGTGAGCAGCCAAGCTTCATTTTACCTTTCCAGTTAGCCAATGTATACATTAACAATGTGACCCCTGCTGGGTGCACATTCTGATGTTTCTTTTTTTTTGATTCATTCATGGGATGCCAGCAGCACCGGCTGGGTCAGCATCTATTGCCGGTCAGAATTAGGCTCGCATTTTATTGAATTCGGTTTTCATCATATACCGTAATGGAATTCAAACTGAGTCCCCTAGTTTCGAGACGATTAATCCAGTGACATTAGCACTGCACTATCACCTCTCCCTGCTATAAAGCAAAACACTGAGCATGCTGGAAGTCTGAAATGAAAACAGAAAATGCTAGAGAAATTCAGCAGGCTTGGCAGCATCTGGTGGAGAGAGAAACTGAGTTAATGCTTCATGCCTGATGTGACCCTTCTTCAGAAATCTATCACAAACGCTGTCTCCCTGGGATGTCCCAGAAATTGCACATTCCTCATGTCTCACAATCAAAAATTAAAGACAGTTCCTTTCAAGGCGTCATAACAAGCGCAGCATTGAGTTCAATGATCATTTAAGTGAATTTGTGCACATTTCAGAATCCCAACCCAAAGAACATTTCGAAATTCACATTGTGGCAGGATTCAGCACTGGTTTCTGCAAATGCAAATTTCCAATCAAATTCCAAACTCACATTTGTTCCTACCCTCAACTGCAATCAGAAATCCAGCCCAATACTGTGTAACCTGTTCTCTAAATATCCAACTAGAGCTTTCAGAACATGTTTCATCTGAGGATTAGTGTTTGTCCTCTCCCTCTGTGGAAATTCATATAAAATTGAATCATTGCTGCCAAAATAATAAGAGGACAATCCAAGTGAACAGAATTTAGCCCTTGATCTGTAATTAGAGCTGATCTCAGAAAAGACAAATTAAACAGAAAATGTAACCAAAAAAAGTAAATAAAATTTTAAAAATCTAAGAGACTAATAATGCAATTATTCTACAATTCCACGTGTCTTTAGCAAAGTGTCAGAGCTTTTTATAAAAGATGTAAGGCATATCATTTAGAAAAATAAAATATAAGGCGAGGTGACGTCTATAATCCAGCGACATAGGTAAAATTTTGGGGACCCAGGTTTGAATCCCAAAATGGCAGGTTGTGGAATTTGAACCTAATAAAAATTTGGAACTAAAGAGTAATGATGACCGCGAGTCAAATGTTGTAAAAATCCACCTGATTTACCAATGATCTTTCAGGACTGAAAACTTCCATCCTCATCTGGTCCGGCCTACATGTGACTCCAGAAATGTGCTCAAGAACTGCTGTTAGAAATGGACTAGCTACTCAGTTGTATCATTACTTATAAAGGAAGGAAACTGGACAGAGCATCTGGCATCGACTCAGGCATCGGAAGCACCAACGGCAATTATGGTTGTCTCAATCCAGTGAAGTCCTTTCTAATAACATCTGAAGATTGGGAGAGCTATCTCACAGATTAGTCAAGCAACATCCTGGCATAGTCCTATTCATAGTATCACATTACACACAATTTCCCAGACAACATCATCATCTAAACCTAAAGCTCACGTACTTGCTACTAAGCATGAGCCACGCCTCCTGATTTGTAACACCTATCACTGATTCTCCAATGGAACACAGATTCCTCTTGCAGTACCACAGCTACAACCATTTTTTTAGATTCCAATCGGAAAAAATTTACTCGATCCATGATGGTTGTCTCCGCTCTTTGATTTACCAATTTGTTCCTCTCCACTGCCCTTTCTTCATAGCTCCACAAATGTTTCTTTTTTTCTCAATATATATCCAATTTCCTTTTAAATGGTACTATTGACTTCGCTTCTCTGATCCTTTGAGGCAGTGCATTCTAAGTCCTAAAAACTCTGCACCAAGCAATTTCTCCTCCACTTGCCTGCGTTTCTTTTGCTAATGATGTTAATTGCAAGTGCCTGGGATACTGAACAATCCACCAGTGGAACCAATTTATTCACTTTACCCAAATACTTCACAGTTTGGTTTTCCTTAACGTTGTCCGTTCTCAGGATAACAATCCCAGTCTCCTGGTATTTCTGCAAGCTGAATTCATTCATTCATTGATAAATTTCTTCTACCCTATCCAAGGTGTCCGTCTTTTACCTTCTCCCACGTGTCAGAATTAAGCACAGCACTTAATGTGAAGCATTACCAATTATTTAAAAAACGTTTTAACATAACCTTTCTTCAGTGTGAACCAAGATCCATCAGTTATCTTCCCGTTTTCCAAGAACTTTTGAATTTTTTGAAATTAAGTTGACTGGAGGTTGTTGTATTTATTTTCTAATCAATCTGTTTAAAGATATTATTACACACCTCTACAGCAGGTGGAACTTGAACCAAGACCCCCTAGGCTCAAAGGTAGGAACATTACTACTGCACTTACAAGAGCTCCCTGGAAGTTTTCATTGCATCATTGTGAATTCTTCATCTGATCGGAGTACACATGACACAGTTTCAACTGAAATAGTATTGCTCTCATTAGGTGAGGACTTTAATTAAGATATAGCATGTGCTTCCCTATGTAGACATAGGCCTTGAGGTCACACAAGTGCATGAATAGTTGATAGTTGTAAAATAGGAATAAGATATAAACGTCAGGGCAGAAATGTTGATAATCAGGATAAAAAAGACAAAAGGCGAGCCCACAATTATTATTGTCTTTTAGTGCCTTTAATCATTTGGAGGAAAATAGCAATAGCAGTAATTAAAATACCATTGCAGCTCATAAATAAAGACTGCTGAGGACACGAATGGAAGTTTTCTCTAAAACTCCTCATTCACTCTCCTGATATCTTTTGCAATGATTATGAATCTCATAAAATTGGGTAAAATGTACTGTTCACACTGATCACAGCCTGATTTAAAACTGAAATATTACATTAAAAGTTCAAATTACTGGCAACTGGGAATTGATATGTACTCACTCCAGGGTCCTTTTCATCCAGAATCAGTCCAGTGTGCTTCTGAGAGATTCTGAGCGAACGGCAATGTCATTGCCTCTTGCCCGTAATGAACAAGGAGTCACAAACATCTGTAGCAAAGATACGACAGAATCTGATTTAATGCCTGAACTGTCACTGTGTGATGCTGTCACTCGCGCAGGGCATGAGTGAATGCAAAATTACAGTAGCTGTGACTTATCTGCATATCTGAGAACATAAATCTGCCACCGATCAGTGCAATCAGGCAATGTGTTAGAAAAGATTTTAAAAAAAGATATAGGAGGAGATTGCAAAGCAATTCGCTGAGAATCTGTGATATACCCTCTATTTTAGAGTGGGAACATGATATAATTTCATGAATACAGTGAAAATGAGTTCATCACATCAGGAAGAAATTAAGCATCACTTTAAGAAACCCAATTTTAAATAAGTGAATATAATTTTTTAAAAAATTGACTAAGTGTCAATTTTGTTGAGCTTCATGGGGCTTTATCTCCATGAGGCCTGGTGACAAATCTCATGTTAGCTTCCAAACTCATGTCATTACCACGGCCCTATGATGCCACACTCATCGCATGATGCCTCCTACAAATGGTAGACCTACATTCCTGCCTGGGCCTCCTGGGATTCTCGCTAGTTAAATGCTGCCAGTCAGGAGCTTCCCTTCACTGTGAACATAATGGGAGGGGAATGAGAAGCAAATGTTTCTCAGGGCATATCTTTGGTGTGGCTAGCACTTTATTCCAAACACAATTGCACTTTCGTTAATCTATTGTTATTTAGGGAACAACTCACATGGCTTATCTGTCCTCAGCTTCTTCCCATCTTGTACTTTTTCCCAAATGCCTGGTATAACCAAACATCCTCTAATCATTCAAATGGGAGCCACACATACTTGAAAATCTTCAATGAAAACATTCACTTTCATTCAGCAATAGCCAAAGCAAAGTCTCTAGGGGCATACATATATCATTTGTCTTTTAAGCACCAATAAATTCACAGTCAGTGAGTGATCATTGCACCTAGGCTTGTGCTGTTGGAGCTGGTTGTCAAATAAATTCTGAATGACTTGTTGCACTTAATGCTAGAGTGCTCTATCATACTGAGTGTGATGATCCACCATGCTCAATGCCCTTATCTTCCTTTTTGGAAGTCAGCTGCCACACTCTCAATTCTTTAGCATCCATCACATCACCTCTTTGACTGCTCCAGTTGTGTAGGCAAGGATCATTCCACACACTCTGTCTACGGTGTACCACAAATCTTCCCCAGAGTGATCCAAGTATCCCTATCTCACCTTCATGAGCCTCATTGCCTGCTCCAAAATGGTTCAGTCATCAGACCCTAAGATCTGGAATCCTAACAGTAAACCTTTTTGTTGTCTAACTCACTTTTCTCCACACCTTCAAGCCTACCTCTCTGATTAAGTTTTTGTCACTTGCCCTAACATGGGAATATGGTATGCTTTTCCTTATGGTTCCTTGGGCCATGTTATTACAGTAAAAGCACTGTATGTATCTAAATTATTGTTTCTCTCATGTGTGTCCTGTTCCACTGGCATGATCGTACAGTGGTATGCAAACTCCTGGCATCAGATCAAGAATGGGAATTGATCTTTTATACCGATGACTGGCTACCACCCTTCTTTCTGCCGATTGAAAAGCTCTCCTGTAACTTGAACACTACTTGGAAGAACTTCTGATGGTAGCTAAATCACAGAGAATACTCAGATCCAGGCAAATTAATTTCCATCACCAAGAATGGCTTAGCAACTTAGTAGCTCCATTACTGACAATGCTGGCTGAGTTCTCAATGACATAGTTGACAGTCTGGGCATGTGGCAGGTAGCGAGAAAAACAAGACAAAGGAAAACCTACTTGACATTGCTTTCAGCAATCTGCCAGTTACTGATGCATCTGTCCAGAGGCAATTAGAATGGGGAATGAATGTTGGCTTTTGTAGCGTTTAATAAATAAAATAAAAATACTTCTTGAGTGAAGTAAACTTAATAATTATCGTGGCGTTAAAGACTACAGAAGTCAAGGGTGGGTAACCCTATATAATAAATTATATCTTAACCATTGGTTCTAATGTGAACCACTTGATATTTAAGAAGGACTATCAAACTTTAAATATTTGATTTACTTTCTAGAATTTCCCAAGCCAGTTCATTTTCAAAACTATGATTTTCACTCACTCGTAGCTTTCAGCAGTGAAATTACTGTACTGAAAGCAATAAACAGGAGTTCACATATCATATGGTCAAATGTAACAGATATCAACATCGAGTCCGCTACAGATGTTCTTTTTCATTAGATTTTGCTGTTCTTTCCCAGATGTGGACAATGAATCCTTTGTGATCAGGAGTTTAATTACTCCATATCCAGGAATTTGATCTTCTGACACAGATGGAAGGTAATGCACTGATGAGGCACTCTTGCTGTATTGATACTCATAATGATGCCCCACATATGCCCTCATGTATTTTTTCCCAATCTCTTGGATGATTGACTGATTAACCCTTTAGTGTGATGTGGCCAGAGGCTATAACAAAACCAGAACATATGGGAATGTTAATTGCCATTGGCTGTACAGTATCAACAGAATAGGCATATGATTAAAATAATGGAGTATTACCTCCTGGCCCTGTCCACTGACCACAATCATGGTTGGAACAATGAACATGTCCAACAAAAGCAGAGGACATCCTCATGAAATCATACAATTTGGCGTCCCACTGCATCAAAGAATAGATGCTATTTTGAATTACCACTGGGTACAACTGAGATAGTCTGAGTCGATTGGATAGCCTAGCAGCAGTCTTTAGAGCCACTCATAGAGGAAAGAATCACTCAATTCGTCTAGTTGTCATAGGAATTCCCTATCCCGTAGCCTGACCTTACTGTTCCTGCCTTCACCATCACATGGCCCTGGATAAATGTCCCTAATTTTAAAATTTGAATTCACAATGGAATTATTAAATTTTTGACTGCATCCAATCAATGACCTTCTCCAAAATGGTAATGGGGAGGGACTGACATATGACGAGAGGTTGAATTGGTTAGAAATATACTTACTGAAATTTAAAAGAATGAATGGGGATGTCATAAAGCCTATAAAACTCTAACAGGAGTAGACAGGGTAGGTGGAGAAAGGATGTTTCCAATGATAGAGGAGTCCAGAAACAGGAGTCACAGTCTAAAGACATGGGGTAAACCATTTATGACTGAGAAAAGGAGATATTTCTTCACCCAGAGGGTAATGTGGAAGCTGCTGCCACAGAAAGCATTTGAGGCCAATACATTGTATGATTTCAAAAGGACTTGGATATAGCACTTGGGGACAAATGCAGAAAGAGCTTTGAGTGGAATGATCGTATTGAATGGCACAGCAGGCTTGAAGGGCCAAGTGGCCTCCTCCTTTTTTCCTATAATCCCTACAGTGCAGAAAGAGGCTCTTCAGCCCATTCAGTCTGCACCAACCCTCTGAAATGCATCCCACCCAGACCCAACACCACATTTACTGTGGTTTATCCACCTAACCTGCATATCCCTGGATGATTTGGCCAATCTATCTAAACTGCACATCTTTGAACTGTGGGAGGAAACCAGAGCACCCAGAGGGGATACATGCAGGCATAGTGAAAATGTACAACTCTACGTAGATAGTTACCCAAGGCTGGAATCAAACCTGGGTCCCTGGCACTTTGAGGCAGCAGTGCTAACCACTGAGCTACTGAACCAGCAGGCCACTGTATGCTTTCAATGTTCTATGAAGCCTGCTTATTATCATGTTGTTTCCTTGGATGTAAACATATCAGTCACATTCAAAGATTGGTAAAACAAAAATTGAACATAAGACTATTAGGAAATAATAATCACTATTCTATGTATTAGAGCTAAATATTGTACATTTCACTTCCAGCACTGCTATACATATCAAGTCAGGCAGATAATACGTAATTTCCTATTGAGTTGGCTAATGGAATTAAAGACTTGATGGGCCAAAGAGCCTCTTCTGAATTGTATGGTTCCATAAATGATGGACCATGGTTTATGATATACTCCCTTAAAGGTATATGTACATCATATCATAACAACTATGAGAACTGGTCAGAACTTCCTGCAGATGGGTAGGTAGCCAACTTCTTCCAACTATTGACTAATAGAGAGGTCACATGAAAATCTAACTGAGAACAATTGTCATAGAAAGTTCTACTATATTTCAGACGACTGACTCCAAAATATAGAAAACGTTAAACAAGACAAAACCCTCCTTGAACATGTTTCTGCCTCCTAGGCCCTAAGGTGATAGGTCAGCTGCTTGGCTCCTCCCTGTCCAGGGGTTGGCATAGCTGAGAACTAAAATAGTTACTGTCCTCACACTGGTACGTCCCTGAGAAGCTATTTTATAGTTTTGGAATGAGTCATCCTAACTCACCACAATTAGAGCTAACAGGTTGTAAGAAGTTCTTCATGACTGTATGACTCCATCTTGAAAGTCTTCAAGGATCTCTGTATATGGCTAAGTCAAAAGGCAGGCAGGCACCCTGAACACACATCTCAAAGAATCAGGGAGTCAGACCCTCAGTCCAAGCACTCCATGCTGACCATAATCACAAACTAAACTAGTCCCACCAGCCTTGCTTGGCCCATATCCCTCCAAACATTTTTTATTCATGTAGTTATCTAAATGTCTTTTAAACATTCTAACTGTACTTGTATCCATCACTCCCTTTGGAAGTTCATTCGACTTACAAACCACTCTCTACCTAAACAAAATGCCCCTTGTGTCTTTTTAAAATCTTTTTCCTCTCACCTTAAAGATATGCCCCTGGTCTTGAAATCTCCTGGCCAAGGGGAAGACACCTGTCATTCACCTCATTTATGCCCCTCATGATTTTATAAACCTGTATAAGGTTACCCCTCAAACTCCTATGCTCCTGTATAAAAAATCCCAGGCTATCCAGCTTCTCCTTATAACTCAAAACCTTCATTTCTGGCAACATCTTGGTAAATCTCTTCTGAAGCCTCTCTAATAATATGCTTCCTATAACTGGACGATCAGAAGACGCCTCGCCAACCAGAGCTAGCTACAAAGCGGTATGAATGGACTCACGTTAACTAAAACTTAATTCAATATAATTATTATCCAAATCATTCCAAAGTCAAAATAGTCAAAAATTCTGACCATTACAAACACACGTCAGTAGTTTTATATTTAAACTCAGGTATCAGCTTTATGCCTTGGAGCATTCCTTGAAAATTTTAATCAGCTTGGAATTAATTAAATTATGTGGCAAGAAAAGGTTTCCATTTGGAAAGTAACTACTTTGTAGGAGATTTTATTTTACCTCGCCCCTGCAGAGAATCACTGCCTCCTGTCTTCATAATCTTTAGGGGCTCAATCAGGTGATATCAGTTGAGTGGCTTCTTGCTGTGTCTGGAGACCTGAACTGGATGGTCTCCTGGGGAAAAGGAAATTAAACCAAAACTCTAAATTAAATGCACTCTCCAAGTCTACATTCCATTTCTTCCACTAATAATTAACATTTACAAGCAATTATATTTTTTTTCTGAAATGATTATAAACTGATTATTTTGGATTTGACTTCTATCATTCTGAATCTTCACTTCTATATTTTAAAAACAATTGAGTCTCTGGATATCTTCTCCTCTATCCATCTTCTGTCCACCTCCCTCTGTCTCCCTATTTATTTCAGAACCCCCTTCCCCTCCCCCATTTTTGAAGAAGGGTCTAGGCCTGAAATGTCAGCTTTCCTGCTCCTCTGATGCTGCTTGGCCTGCTGTGTTCATCCAGCTCTACACCGTGTTATCTGAGACTCTGGATATGTACTTTTAACTCTGTAAATGCATTCTAATGTCAATACAATTTTAGTTATGTCAGCAATGCGTATGAAAGAAGCAGAAAGATTACAGTTATGGGAAGATTACATTGTGAAAAACATTCATCTTGGGGGAGCTTCACCTGCTGGTCGCACCTACTGGAAAGTTTAACCAAAACAATCAATAAAACATGCCTGAATTCTCAATATACACTGTCAGTAATTAGGATTATCCATCAACAATGAAAAAGACTGAAATGACCCTTTACTCTGCACAATTTGCATCACTGATGAGTGCCTTTTCTTCGCCAATTATACGTAAGATGTGTTAAAATCATCGAGGGATTTTTCATTTGCTGTGGTTGCAGAAAGTTTTATGAGTACAACTTGATCGCAACATCCTGAGCACCAGTAAGGGGAATCGATCACTTTCACAAGGACTTCAAATGTTATGGTATTCTGAATTGTTTTGAGTTCTCTGCTGCTGAAACAGCCGAACCACGAAAATACGAGTAGGGACAGCCACTACGGCTCATTGTTACTGTTCTGTTTGCAGTGACTCTGAAAGCATGAGACACTGATGTTTCAAAGTAGGAACAGGTTTTGGAGGAAATATTAAGTGACTGAAGAGGGACTAATTCTAAGCCATGCAAGGCAAAGGAGGTTTGCCCACAACATTAGTTTCATGGAATACTGGAAAACAAAAGGTGGAAATGCAGAAGGAGAAGGCTGAGGAACCGCAAGAAATATTGCTAACAATAACATTACCCATTCAACAGAAAACTAGTGCAGTCAGATTGGCTGCCATCAAAGTCAATCGATGATTAGGTGGATTAGGTTCAAGCTAGGAAGGTTGGTTTAGAATTACTGCCATCATTTAAAAGAGAATTATATTTTTTCTGACTGCCACACCATAACAAATGCTGTAAAGATAATTATAGCAAGGCATCAGGAAGAAATGTGTCATAACTATTCAACCAATTAACTACTTTTTATACAGAATGAAGGATCATTGCAAAGATAAAAGTGTGGACACATTTCATACATTAAATATTAATAAGAAGTTAATATTTCTGCTGATATATTTTGAAGGAAGGAATTTCATAAGGCACCAGATAGGACCAAGATAGATATCTTTTTGCATCTAGATAACCATTGTTGACACCCTTAATAATTTTTAAGCCTGGTCTCCACATTGGAGGTCCAGGATTTCCTCACTTACAGTTAGGGTTGTGTTCCTGTGAATTGTTGCTTTAAGTGAAATATTTTAAGTGACTTCAAGTGAAGTTAGGATCATTAAGGTAGCATGATGGCTCAGCGGTTAGCAATGTAGCCTCACAGCACCAGGGACATGGGCTCGATTCCACCCTCTGGTGACTGTCTGTGTGGAGTTTGCACATTCTCCCTGTGTCTGTGTGGGTTTCCTCTGGGTGCTCTAGTTTCCTCCCACAGTCCAAAGATGTGCAGGCTAGGTGGATTGGCCATGCTAAATTGCTTGTAGCGTTGAGGGATGTGTAGACTAGGTGGGTCTGGGTGGGATGCTCCGAGGGCTTGTTGGGCTGAAGGGCCTGTTTCCACACTGTTGGGATTCTATGATATATCTGTTCTGAGTTTTTAAAAAAAAGGGACATTACATCTTTATCAGCTTCTTTGAAATACAATACTTTAAACGCTTAAATTCCTATATTGGTAAATTAAACAACTTCTAAAAGAAAATCAGCTTAAAAATAAGATAGAAAATACAATGGTCTGATGACAGTTACAAAGACAGAAATTGCTAGAAAAATATTTTGGTTTCTGTTTCTGATTTTCAGCTTCCACAGTTCTTTCAGTTTTTTTATTAGTTGACACTACCTCTCCTACTGGATTCTGTACGAGTGTATTTGGGCAAGGGGAGGGATCTGCCTGGGGTCTGCACTAGGGGCCTTTTCACATGAGGCTCCAGGCCATCACTGGTTCCTGTCAATCACTTGACAGCATCCCTGTGAGATCTTAGAATGTATTCCTAATTGGCCACTGCTTAGTGGGGCTTCTCCTCTTGACTAGCTGCTATGGGGACTTGGCCTTCGTGCCCACAGCTGGCAGAGTGGTCATGACTGGCCAAGTTTTCCTTCTCCCTTACCTCTCCCTGTGATGGAGTTTGCTGTTGTGCCCTGTGGCAGATTCCAGATCAAGCCTGATGGGGCAGTGCAAGGAGCTGCTGGGTTGGTCTGGGCTGGTGGGTGATGGCTGTTCTCATGGAGTTCAGATGTTCACCTGCATTGTGCTGTTGGCAGTGGACTGCAGTCTTTGGTGGGAGCTCTGTGGGTGTGGGAGGTGGGGTGTGAGGGTGGGGGTCAGGGTGCCAGCCTTGGTATTACCAAAATTCGTCATGGCTGGCACTCTCCGGTGGAGCCAAGTCCAATCATAACTGATGCACTATTGGCTCGGAGATGTGGCTCTTTCCTATCTGATTGGGCCTTCGGGGCTGTGGTGGCCTCTCACAAAACGCTGTCAGGTAGCACTCAAAGAGAGTAAGAACTGCCGACGCTGGAGTCAGAGATAACACAGTGTGTAGCTGGAGGAACACAGCAGGCCAGGCAGCATCAGAGGAGTGGGAAAGCTGACGTTTTGGGTCTGGACCCTTTCAATCTTTTGGCATCAATTGCAATTTACAGTGTAATTGAGCCATAACTCAATAAAAATTGTGGAGAGTTACACAAAATGGTTTTCTGTCCAAATTGCTGACCTTCCACCATATCCTCAATAGAGGATTTACAGAAACCTCAGAATAAAAGAGATTTCTCCAACATTTCAAGCAGAAGATATTGTAGGCAATTGAGCAGTGTGGTCGCTCAGTGGTTAGCTCTGCTGCCTCACAGCCCCAGGGACCTGGGTTCAATTCCACCCTCGGCTGACTGTCTGCGTGGAGTTTGCACATTCTCCCCGTGTTTGCGTGGATTTCCTTTAGGTGCTCCGGTTTCATCCCACAGTCCATAGTAAGCTTTGTGGATTGGCTATGCTGAATTGCTGATAGTGTGCAGGCTGGGCGATGAGTCTTAGGAAATGCAAGGTTACAGGAATAGGGTTTGGTCTGGGTGGGCTGCTCCTTGACAGTTGGTGTGTATTTGATGGGCCAAATGGCCTGCTGCTACACTGTATGAATTCTATGATCAGGAAAACCATTAAATGTAGATTCAACAAATCTGTGAGAAGTAGTTACACATGACTCCTCAAGTCAAAGTCAACTAAATAAGGCCATTAGTAATACTTCTGATTTTGCCAAAAAGAAAGACAAAACAAGACCTTCGATATTCAATAACTTCCTGTGCTATCAAATGCAATGTTGGATTGTTGGTTCTTCAAATGTTCTTCATGAGGTGAAACATGCTTTGGGATGTTTTATTTCTTTTCTTTTTTTTCACCCACTACCACTTTAATCCCAGTACAGTACACTATTACAAATATTAAAATAGGCACAAAGTAGGCCAGGGCCATCCATATGCTGCACCAAAAAGAACCAATTAACTTTAGAAGTGCTTTATGGTTTTCTGTATGTTAGTCTACATAAGATAAGCCACAGAAAGTGAGGTTGGTATTGAAACAGATATCTGATAGTTTATTAACAACTACCAACTAACTATTACTTTCCGAGTGATGGCAAGAACTGCCGATGCTGGGGTCAGAGACAATACAGTGTGGAGCTGGAAGAGCACAGCAGGCCAGGTAGCATCAGAGGAGCAGGAAAGTTAACACTTCAGGTCGGGACCCTTCTTCAGAAATGGGAGGGAGGAAGGGAGCTGGGAAATAAATAGAGAGAGGTAGGGTGGGGCTGGGGAAGGTAGATGGGATTGTGATAGGTGAGTGCAGATAGGGAGTGGTGAGGATTGGTCAGTGGGATGGGTGGGGCGGATAGGTGGGAGAGAAGATGGATGGGCTGTGTCAGGTCAAGGAGGTGGGAATGAGAGGGAGGGTTAGATATGGGATGGGGTCAGTTTTAAAACTGGTGAATTCCATGTTTAGGCCAATTAGGCTGTAGGCTCCCAAGGCGGAATATGAGGTGTTGCTCCTTCAGTTTTCCGGGTGGTGTCATTGTGGCACTGGAGGAGGCCTCTCTTTCTGAGAGCTATGCAACAACATTTGTTAGTCAGATCCCTTTCCTACACTACCAGTGAGGTGCTATTTGTTATGAGCAACTCAACAAATGGAGAGGAATGAAAATTTAACAAGTCCATTGGAGAGCCCAGATGTAGAAAGGAGAATTTCATAGGAAGGGAGAGAATGAGTCCGTTCCAAGAAACATTGTAAAGGGTCAACCCATGGGTGGTGAAGCTTATGGAGCTGAAATAGTTTTCGAGTGGCCTGCAATAGATCCATTAAAGACCATTGGCTGGGCTAACCTACATACTCCACCAATTCAACGTAAAATGCAATCAACATTGGAAGTCCATTTTACATAAATAATTAGGTCTCCACTTGTTTCAATGGGAATGCTGGCTATTTCAAAATCTCTTTAGATAGATCTAACACAGTTGATGTCTGGCAATTTTTACTCCTTAGATTTCAACTACTCCGCCTCCCCCATCCCCCACCATTCAATCAAAACAGTGGGTAATGAGTGAAAAATTACTCACAATAGTTCAGTATTAACTCCCCCATTGTTTCCTTAGTTCCTTGAGTCTTGTTGGCTTATCTCTTGTAAAGCAACTATTGGGAATGAATATTAAAGACTAGAGCATGATTAATGTCATTCATTGATTTTTTAAAATTTGTGAGATAGAATTTGACTGTACTTTTAGAAGAGAAAACAACATTTAGAGCTTCAGAAGGAAGGGAAGTCCATGACAGATGTTTCATGTCCAAGATTCTGTTGGAATTGGCATAATCAACACCAAACATTTTTCTGGCATTTTTGAGAAAGTTGTTTTGGAATCACCAGGGTCACTGTTGTAGTGATTGCAATAAGATCAGCCAGGTGGGCATCGTAGAATATGAGGTCCCTAATTAGGGTCGTTAATCTGGTCCAATCGGGGGCCCTGGCTGACAAATATAAACAGGAATGTAAGCAGTTCTGTTTGTTTTAAGAACTGGCTATGAGGGAGCAATGACTCTCCAGGTATAAATAAATGGTGACTTGGTGATGGGATGTCAGCCTCTATGCGGTTATTTCAACTGTTTGCAGTAACATACATGAGTGACATAATTGTATTCATGCTTTTAAGTGTTCAGTTACTTAAAAATGAAAGCTTCTCCTATTTGTTCACCCACTGGATTAGTCAAGTGGAGATTGTTGGTAGCAGGATTTGTCCTTGAACTCTCACAGGTCTCATTGTGTTCATGTCTTCTATGAGCAAGCCAGAGATTTAAAGTGGTGGAAAGTAATGAGGCCCACATACCTTAACCCTGTACAACTCAGACAGCACCTTAGATAATATTTCCAGCCTCTTTTCCTATTTTACCTATCATAAGTTGATGGAACCAGCTGGGCCTATATTGAGTTGATATATTTGCCGTGATTAAAAGTTTAGTGCATGGCTTCCCAAGAGCACCTCCAGTACAATGCTGCCAAGGGGAGCAAAGGAGTTGCCTTATTGTGTTAGTCATATTGTAAAGGATACCCTTTCATAATTTCAAGGCATTACTTAATCTCAGGGCTCATAAGGTGCTGGGGTAGAGTTTCTGCATTTGACACAACTGAGTTCTGGGTGTGAATTTGCTCAAAATTTTGAGAACTAATTTGCTGTCTTGTGTTTCCAAATAAACCTTCCTCTACATATGTCACCGGCTGTAAAATCAGTCACTAATTGAGCAGTGTCTAAATGTGCTTGGAAATAGCCTTTCATGTATTTAAGAATGGTAACTTTATGCAGTTTGATTAATGCTACTATAAATGAGTTTATCCCAAAAAATATTTTAATAACAATGTGTCAATTGACCTCTAAATAACATCAGAAGCCAAGTGAAGGGCAAATAAACACAACTAGTGGAAACTCACAATGCTGATTATTTCCTCTAGGAACATGGCCTGTATTGGCAGGGTAAAGAGCAGGCAATGGAAACATCGATTCTGTGCATCTTAGACTTGTACAATTTACAGGAGTCTTTTGTGCCGAATTTATTTTACAGTTAAAATTCTGTGGTTTTTTTTCTTCTTTTGCATGGATTGTGCCGATTTTAGTTGCAGTACATTGAGAAAATGGAAACAACCGACAAAAACTCTATCTTCATATATTTTTATTCTCATACTTTGCGGTATTTTCTGAATCTATTGATCAGTCACTCTCCAGTACCCAGCATGCCCACTGAGCATAGGCTAACTGTCTCAATGTATTCCAGATTTTAAATGTTACATTTTATATCATTTTCAATTCTCTTCCTCTGATTATTTTTCTTTTGGTCGTGCTACCGTTAAGCCTTCTTCAAATTACTGCAGACCCAAGAGACATTTTTTTGTGATATTTCATCACTCCCTTTCTTCAATATTCAGCATAAGTAGATTCGAAGCGTGGTGATATCTGACTGAAATGTCAGCCAAAATATAAGAGTCTTGGAATATGTCCACATGGACCAGGGCGTATCTTGGTTTTTAAATTTACAATGATGTTGCCATTCTACAAAAAAATACTGTGACATTTTTACCTTGTATCTTAGTAATCCCTAATGCCGAAAAGAGTGATGAAATGAACAAAACAAATGGTGCCAATATGATGAAAGTCAGAGAATAGTAATTAAGTCATAGCATTTTGCATGTTTACCAACCTAACTAATCTAATCTGTGGAGGTGTCCATATTTATCCACCAAGAAACAATGCTCTCAACCATCTATTGTAGTCTTTGACTGGAGGGTGATATCTGGGAGCCAGAGATATTTCTTATTCAATCTTTACCTTGAAAAAATCCACCCGGGCTAATTACTAGGCTGGTACAGCACTTATCATAATTACAGAGCTGCCTGACAGTGACAGCTACAGATCTAAGCCTCCGGTCAAAAATGCAATAAAAGAATAAATTACGCCAACAGAATGCATTCAAAGTCAGAATGTAGACACATCTGGCGTTAGCAAGGCATTTCATCCTGCTGCTTTATCAATCACACCTCACTAACCATTA
This sequence comes from Ginglymostoma cirratum, assembly GCA_024137785.1. NCBI lineage: Eukaryota > Metazoa > Chordata > Chondrichthyes > Orectolobiformes > Ginglymostomatidae > Ginglymostoma > Ginglymostoma cirratum. The sequence continues at coordinate 10,368,583 of JAHRHZ010000024.1, forward strand.
TAGAAATGGTCAATAAGCCAATGTGAATACAAATAGGCTCACTGAAGTAGTGTTAATAGACATCTTGATATGAAACAATTTCCGTCAAGCTAATCTTTTTAAAATAATTAAGGAATGTTAGAGTTAGAATAACTGTTCAGTCTCTGCAGATGCAACTGTAGCTCAGAATAATATGGCTTTGTTTTGACTGAACAATAAACAAAAATAACAAACTGTACAACTCTGGAAAGGTTTATAGTAAAGGAAAATATTTTAGATTTTCAATACCTTCCTGTCAGTTCAGTGAGCACAGAAATAAAGATTTCTTGAATAATTTTGCAAATTTTCTTAATAACCGCTAAGACATTATAGCAGTTATTTTTGCAACAACGATTGAAGATATTAAATTATGTGCCCAGGATATAATCTGAAAGACAGAGCACAATGTTCTTTTTAGTTTACTGAGTGAGCATGTTAGATGGTGACTAATATATTGCCCAGACTGCAAGTTAACCCACTAAGATTACCTGCCCATCAGGTCAAAAAGTTGCATTAATCAAACTACACAAAGACAAGATCCTCAACATTTTAGTGACCTGGATTGCCAAAGGCTACTGCCAATCTGAGGCTGAGTCTTCGAAAGGCTGCTGGTTGAGGGCAAATCTTCAGGGGATCCATTGGTAATAAAGTAAGCACGTTGCATCATTACATGATGGGGTTACGGTTGGGGGGGTGGGGAGCTGTCTGTGGGGTGAATGAGGTCTTTCCAAAGCCAAGTCAATTAGAAGCTAGCCCAATTCAGCAAGCAGATCGCTATGGTTTCCCAGTTAGGAAATACACCACTTTTCTCATCCAGTCGGAATACAAATCATCTGAGAGGTGCTGAGTTCAGGTCTTTAACTGACCATTATTTGACCACATGCAGACTTTAATTTCTGGTAAATTGAGAAAGACACCAATGGTCCTTCTCACTGTGCACTTAACTGAAGAGGTGACCAGAAGATTCTCTCCATGGTAAGCTCGTACTCTTATTTCCTCTTCTTGCCACCTCCAGGGAAGGGAAAGTTCCACCTTTAGTTCTCCAAGAACTAACCTATGCTAGTGAGACAGAGAAGATGCTATATTACACAAGATGCAGTCTGAGAAACAATTTCATTACCAGAGAAAACACTTTGGGAAGGGATGTGATCAAAGTCTTTGCCAGACCAAATGTATGACCTGACTTGGGGAACCGTGAATGTAAATATATGTCTGGCATTTCCAATTGAGTTTTCTTGATCTTCCACTGTAACAAGAGAAACTGACACCCGAGAGAAATGGCATAAATGGATACAAAGGTTGTTTCTGGAGGGTTTTTTGCTGAGTTTCCCACGGAGCTATGGTGGAGGATTGGGGCCACTGCAGAAATTATTCCTCACAGAGATTGCAATGAATAAATATGAAAGGAAGTAATTCTGAATAAATGAGATTTACAATAGGTGGGGAATTTGTCCACCACATTAACTCAGTTGATGAATGTGAAAATGACCCCCAGAGATTAATTCACATCACAGTAGTGGGTTTGAAGTTAATAGCCTCAGAGAGCAGCTGCATATAAAACTGATTGGAAATAAATCATGGTAAATAGTAGGGTTAAGCATAAACATAGATGAGGAACTAAGGCATTGTTATGCTCAGAGATAAAAGGTACTGCAGATTTCACAAGCTTCAAAATCTCCCCTCCCCCAACCGCATCCCAAAACCAGCCCAGCTCATCTCCACCTCCCTAACCTGTTTTTCCTCTCACCTATCCCCTCCTCCCACCTCAAGCCCCACCCCCATCTCCTATCTACTAACATCATCCCGCCCCCTTGACCTGTCCGTCCTCCCTGGACTGAGCTATCTCCTCCCTACCCCCCCACCTACACTCACCTTTACTGGCTCTATCCCCGCCACTTTGACTTGTCTGCCTCCTCTCCACCTATCCTCTCCTCTATCCATCCTCTATCCGCCTCCCCCTCTCCCTATTTATTTCAGAACCCTCTTCCCCTCCCCCATTTCTGATGAAGGGTCTAGGCCCGAAACGTCAAGTTTTCTTGCTCCTATGATGCTGCTTGGCCTGCTGTGTTCATCCAGCCCCACATCATTGTTATGCTCATGTCACTTTTGCTGGAGATGGGCTATGGACAGTGAAAATGGAAGTCAGGAGTAGGAAATTGTAGCAATCATATTTCATTGTAAGTGATTTGATTTTTTTCTTAATTTTGATTTTTTTTGTTATAACTGTTATATAAAGTAGAATTTATAGTTTATATTGACTGCAACATTTCTATTAATTCATGTTCAATTTATTTCGATTATGTTTTAATTGTTCTCCATCTTTACTGAGGGTTTATAATGTAAAACTTTCCCTCAGAATGTTTAAGTTATAGAGTAGAACATACGATCAGCTGGAATGTGCAGGCTCTGTGTTCTGTTCTCATTCCATGTTATTTCCATCTAGGATAAATATTCTTTTAAATATTATTTCAAGATTACAATGAAAGTGCGTGTCCACTGCATTCAATGAACATCCCACTTACCTATACCTTGACTCCTTACACTTTAGAGCAATTGGTGCTGGATGTCTTCCCAATAATTTTCACCTAATCTTACTCCTTGATCTCTCAATTCCACTGTTAATTCTAGTCATACAGTGAACTACTTTTACCTCCGTTTTTGACAAGAGTTCTATACCTTCAGAATCAGAAACAACATGGCCACTTCAGTTCCATATCTTGACTTGTGGCTGTGTATATTGTATACGAATAGTTAATACCTACCTTTAATAAATGGCCAATTTTCTTGCATGTTGTATACACTGACAAAGTCATATGTCAATGATAGTCCAAAAATTAGATATAGCAGATGCTATAGATTTGAAATAAAGCCATTTGAATGCAAAGTCATCCTCGGACGCCATCTAATTTCTGAGTGTTTCCAAAATGTTCTCCCTTTATTTTGGGTCAAGTTTTATCATTGTCTTCTAACCAGGTTCAATCTTTTACTTTCTTTCTTGTTTGGTATTCCTTTCAAATTTCTATTCATCAATCAAGTTAAGATATAATAAAATTATTCGGAGTGGCTCTCTGTGGTCTTGTCTCCTTTTATCACTGTAGACGATAAAACATTAATGGATTATCTAGCAGGGGCAACAGAAATTATGACTGAACTTAATCCCACACTGGAGTCCAAACATGAACAATTCCAGCAAGCATCACAGGTGTAATTAGCATTAAGTCTCTCCTGCCACCTCAGTTTAGATATGCTAACTCACTGGAGACCGGATCTACCTATAAACAATATTATGTTTAAGTTGGCAACCAGAAATCTAAATTATGAAATTTACTAAAAGACTCTATTGGAAAAGCTAGCACACAATAATTGCTACCTCAGCAAAGGAACCAAAACAAACATGAATTCAGTATGAATTAATAGACAAATAATGACCAATATATAGTGTACATTAAACTTTAAATAACCGGTGCGACAAAAATAGTTTGAACAGATTTGTGCAAGGAGTTGGAGGTTGTAAGTGGAGTTTTAAATGAATACTTGGGTCAGTGCACAATGTGGATATAGAAATCAGGGAGAAGGACTGTGATACAGTTTAAGAAATTAGCATAGACAGAGAGGGGGTTCTATGTAAGCTGGCAGGCTTAAAAGTAGATAAATTTCCAGGGTTGGATGAAATATATTCCAGGTTGTTCAATAAAGGAAGGGAAGAAATAACAAGGGCACTGGCAATAATTTTCAATTGTTCTCTGGGCACGGCAGAGATGTCAGAGAAATGGAGGACGGCCAATATGTCATTGTTATTTAAGATGAGAGGAAGGATAAACTGGCAATCTGTAGGCCTGTCAGCCTAATCTCATTGGAGGGGGAAACTAGAACCAGGGGGCATATCCTCAAAATAAGAGGGAACAGATTTAGGACGAAGTTGAGAAGGAACTTCTTCATCCAAAAGGGTTGAGAATCTATTGAATTCCCTGCCCAAATAAAGCAGTTAAGGTTACCTTTCTGCATCTTTTTAAGACAAAGATGATAGATTTTTGAATAGTACAAGAATTAAGGCTTAATTTGAGTGGGCGGGCAAGTGGAGCTGAGTCCATGAAAAGATCAGCCATGATCTTATTGAATGGTTAAGCAGGCTTGAGGGGCCGAGTGGCCTAGTCCTGCTTCTGTTTCTTATGTTCTAAACTGTTGGAAGCAATTCTGAGGGACAATATTAATCTGCACTTGGAGGGGAAGGGATTTATCAAGAACATTCCACATGGTTTTGTTGATGGGAAGTTACTTCTAACCAATATGACTGAAGTTTCCGAAGAGCTGACCAGGTGTGTAGATGAGGGCAATGCAGTTGAAGTAGTTTACTCGGACTTGAGCAGCCATAAAGTGTTACATGGGGGGCTGATAGCAAAGGTAAGAACTGAAGGTGTCCAAGGAAATTTGGCTTATCGGATCCAGAATGTGTATAGTTAGAAGGTGAGTGGGTCCCATACATTTTGTGATGGTGTAACATTGCCGAAACAGAGTGAGGTCAACGGTGAGCACACAACAGGATGGAGGCGAGTGTGCTGCTTTACCCACTTTTATTCTGATCTGGTTAGTTCATTAAAGTCCTCCAGCATTAAGTCAGGAAATGGCGTGATTGCCCTGCAGCTGATCTTTGCAGTGCCCTTCTTTAGCAATAGGGTTCTTGCTCTTATTTTTGAGGAAGGCTACCTCTCATTGTCCCCTTGCAGTTCTTGGCAGTGAATCAAAACAGAAGTGATTGGACCAGCATGCAAGTTTTGACCATTCTGCATCAATTGTCAAACTTCTTCCTTTCTTGTTTGCAGTTCCCAATTCCTCCACATACCACTGACATTACGCCAGAGTTATTATTGGAATCATTTAGATCAGTGACCTTAAAGATATTAGAGCTTAGAAAGAGGGAAACCTATGTTTTTTAAGTAATAGGACAAGAAGAGAGCAAAAGAGATCTGTGATAGAGTGGTGGGTGGGCTAACTAAATGACAAAGGTTGATGGTGCCAGCCAAAAGACTGGTGATGAGTCAAGTAAAATAACAAAAGTTGAATTCAGAGAGACACACTTCTTGTATTAAACTAGCACAGGGGAAAGGAAGCAAGAAAAACCCTGGCAAAGCAGCAAAGGACCCTATGTCCCAAGAATACCATAGGAGAAAGACTGACAGGCCCCAAAGGCTTGTAACAATGTTGTCTGCAAGATTCTCTTTTGTAAGAAATTTAAATAAGTGCAATAGATCAGACAGCAGCTTCTGTACACCAATGGCATGTTATCTTGATTTCAAAAGAAGAGTCATCTTGAAATATTAACCTATTTCTTTCCATTTATGATTGTTGTCTGGGCAGATATGCAATTGCAGCATTTTCATTTCGGATTCGCAGTATTTATATTGTTTTGATCTATTACTTTGTTAGATCCGCAGACAGAGTAATGATGCAATAGCATCATTGTTTTCTGAATTAATATTGACTTTTTTTCCTGAGATACAGAAATAGCATCTGCTACCATATGAACTATTCTCTGCAACAATCTTGCCAATGCAATTATTACCATAGAGTTTGAAGTGAATTTTGACAGCTGGCTGCTCTTCTTTACACCATGGATTAGATTTGCTTAAACAAATTCGACTATAATACCACTCTCCTTCAGATGTACTTAAAACGAATATGGATTGGAAGAATTGGTTACAGAGATTCAATTCTGGAGGCAGGTTTCTGACCTCTTTGCTACATCTATTTTCTGCTACGGTGATTTTATGAAAGGCTTCACAGATTTCTTTCTTTGGTTGCTATACAGCAGCACCCATTGAACGTATAGCAAGCCACAATTGACATAACTGTATACATGTCAAAGGATATTTGTATTGAAATATTCTACAAACAAATCAGACCTTCTTTTCTGCCCACTGAAAGTTATGGCTCCCTCCATTAAAGATTAGAAAAAAGATCTGGGGACATCATCTTCGATGGGGAAAAAAAATGAAGCTAGTCAACGTTTCATCAGTTTGGCAAGTCCCAATTGTTTCTCACTGTGAAAAACCTGAGACGTCATTGCTGGAATTCAACACTTTGCATTAAACAAGTCCGGAATGAAAGAAACAGAGAATAAAATGATTTTTACATGTGGAAGTAAGTCTATATGTGCCTCTAATTTATTTAGAAATATTTATGTATACAGTGAAACCTGTAAGTTAGGGATGCCGAAAAGTAAATTCGGTCATTGTGGGTACCATAAAAAATGCCCCAAATCATCTGAGATTATGAGCAGCAACTTACCAGGAGCAACATGACTAAAATTATCAGTTTCAAATCAGATATAACATTAAAACTGATATTGCAATTCATGGAGCCTGCTCCAATGACATCACAGGAAATGAACAACCATACCATATGGGATGACATGTACATTATCTGGTTAACATGGAATCAGGTAATTACATCTCTGCATCTCCTGTGTTTGGCGAACACCATTCATTTTGGTACTGCATAGTACTGGCATGAAACAGCCAGCTTCATCTGCTTAAAACGTTGAGATACATACAAGGGATGATATAAGGTACAGTGAGCACATTTTACGATCAAGAGTGACCATTTTAAGGCCTTCCATTAATTTGCACATATACAGTAAAAAATGATCTGTTCACAGTAACTTTTGTACAGTAGCACCATGAGCAGTGTTTCTTACCAACAGAATACTGCAATCAAGCCAAAGAGACATTCTGTCTATCATACAATTGTGTAATGTGGCACATGAATTTCAGTGCTGGCATCATGGCAGATGTATTGGCAGTATGTCCCAAAGATTAATAGGTTATATCAAGCTTTATATCCCTTTGGCTGTTGTGACAAGCAAGGTACATATAAAGTTCTGTACCCAACATTCTGCCCTTGCAAAATTTGCATTAGACATGATTCTGCAATTGGACAACAATTGCTGGATAATTCTGAGAGTGTAAAGAATTATATTTACGATCAATTTAAGGTTGCCATTTGGGCTTATAGTATGCTCACTGTACCTTATATCATCCCATGTATGTATCTCAAAGTTTTAAGCAGATGAAGCTGGCTGTTTCATGCCAATACTATGCAGTACCAAAATGAAACACAGGAGATGAACCTGCATGAACTGGAAGCTGCATATATTAATAGACAGAGCCCTGTTCCTTGCAGACAGAAAGAACAAGTGCACACATTGCACCTGTTTCAAATCAGCAAAATAGGTGACAGCCATTCTCCGGGTGATGCCTTGACCGATCAGAATCGATGTTCCTGGTTTGAAATTGAAACTAAGCCTGTCAGTCAATTGTTAATCAGCACTAAAGGATGCATTTTCCATGGCAACGCCTCTATTGATCAGTGTCCACTTGCCAAACAATCAGCACTCTTTTGTCATGCAATATGAATATTAGTTTTTCCCTTGTGTTGGTATTCTTGCTAAGTGTCCTGGTGTGTTAAAGATAAACAGCTTTGAGAAAATGTGTGTTTTTGGAATCATTCTAAGACTTTCGTATTTCTGCCCATGTCAGCTGGAATTCTTGCCTTTCGGAGTGCCAATCAATCAATTAGCTTGCAGCTCTCACTCCTAGGAACTGGCTCCAGTTGCACAGGCCAGGGGAATGGGCCACATAGGGGTTATACTTGAGGGATGTCTCAATGCAGTGATGTACTCAAGGGATACCTAAAGGTGGAACATTACCTTGCCTGCCAGTAGCCTGAGGTTTGAGACTTGGCAATGGTCAAACATCTTTTCCGCATCCATCAATTCCATGAAAAATTGCAGTGGGGTGGGAGGAGGCTATTAATTGGCCACTAATGAACCTCAATTGGTCCGCGGATAGGTGGACTGCATAATGCCTCCCCCACTGTGTGTAAAATTGAGGTGGGTTCCAGAGTAGTGGGTAGGCATTAGAAAAGGCATCATGTCTAATTTTGTCACTCCCACCTGCTTGCCAGCCTGACCCAGGAGGAGCATAAAATTCTGTTCATGGTATTAGTGAATGTATTCCAGAATTCTAATTCAAATAACCCTTACAGCTTTTTCCTCATGGCTGTCATTTGTCATATTGTATAGTGTACAATTCCCAGTATATCATTGCAATTAAAGGTAATTTACCTCACTCAAAGTTGGGATGGAATGGAGACATGGTTTGTGTAGATAGTGTGAATTGGGAATGAACGCTGAGATCTCCTTGGATGTCACATTTGGGTTAGTCATGTCCAATTCTTGCACACTTCAGGTATCAATTAGAGACCAAAATCGTGCCTGATGTACAAGCTTCTGCTGAGGACTTTGGAGAATTTATTAGAGTACATAACATTCACAGGAGGTTAGGCAAAACGAGGGAATCAAGACATCAATCAGCATATTTTATGCCAGCTCTATCAATTCAAACTCAAAGCTTAAGTGATGGTCAGCTTCCCGCAGCTCAACAGGCTTCAAACAGCAATGACTACTTCCTTCTGACTAACGTTATTTCAAGGCTACTTCTTCATCGTGCAGCAAGCCCCAAAGTGCTTTTACTACAAGCATTAAAAACATGATGATTATGCAGGAATACTCTTTGAGAACACTTTGATCAAAGTATACCATGTGTTGTATGTGATAGGGTAGTATTGCAGCCACAATCTCCACATTTTTCCTGGCTGTAAAGGCCTACATGGTTTATAGTGGCACAGAGAAAACCATTGGTGAGTCTTATTGAGAAAGAAGCTTGTGTTAAGCAATATATAGTTTATTGCAAATTAACAATCAGATACAAGCTACATTGGTAATCTCGACATTGTTATTAATGTTATTGGGAGACACGCTGATATACGTCTGTACCCTGCGAGATCCTAAGGTATTCTGCCATTGTCTCCTTTGGACTTCATCAGATTAGGTGGAGCTTAATGCAGTTTCCAATATTAACACTTTCAGCACGATTGCCTTATGTAACATTACTACAAGGACATACTTGAAGGAAGACATGCTTTTGCGACCATTGTCAAACATAGGGAGAGCATACAAACCAAATCGACCTCACTATTATCAGATTTAAAACACAGTGAAACTAAACATTCACTAACTCTCAAAATTGGTCATTTTTTTTTCTAACTAGAGTTTATAGGTAACAGATCTTAGAAAGCAAATTCATTACTTGAACAAAAATTAATAATTTATTATTAATAATGTAATTGTATCTGATCATAGATAAACCACAGGGTAATTTAATTGCTACCTACAATTCAAGCACGATTTTCTTTGAACTTAAACCTATACTCACACACACCAACATAGAGAAACAGTTAAGGGATGAATTTAAAAAAATCACAATTTGCCAGTTCATTCACCATTTCAATGATGAATACCAGGCCTTTATGAAATCCTTGGACATGGGTTGTGTTACAAACACAGGGACTGCATATCTTGCTCAAATTTCAATGTCACCAACCAATACAAACAGCTTCCATAGACATCTGGAGACTTTTGTTCATATCTTAGACTAGGATTCTTTTCTCAGAACCTTCAACAAATCAGTAACTAAAATGAAACCAGAGAGGGGACAAAACAAAAGCAGCACTTTCTGGAAACATACAAAATATAGAACTGCCTTTTGTTCAAAACCAAGTCAGAGCAAGTTCACCCTTTGCTTTTTTCTTCTTTTAATATTCTTTGTAATTGGCTGGCCATCACTGGTCATCACTTGATTGTCCAATTCAATATCCAACCAGTTGCAAGTCCATGACCACAGCAACATCTCAGTGCTGAATCATCCACAGCATCATTATAGCAGTAGTTGGCCTGTATTATCTTTCCAGTACAGTTTTCTACAGTAAACATCTGTCTTTATTTTTTGTTGCTTTAAAATAAAGCTGCTTTTCAAGGTTCAAAGTTCAAATTCTCAACCTCACATCACAGCTACAAACCAAAAATGAGAAAAGTATTGATGGTCTCAACACCAAATGCCACCATGTTATTTTTGAAGGCTCTGGAATAATATGCCAGTGAGCATGGAGGCCCGTCTCACAGCCTGGGTTAGCAGTTGTTGTCTGTGCTGCCATCTCTATCTTATAAGCATAAAGGTTCTTCAGAGGCTTACATGATTTGTCGTCTGTGAAAGTAGCCATATTTTGGACTAATGAGAAGACACTTGCAGAGTAAACAAGAGGTAGCTTATTGCATCTCTGTAATTGTTGAGACTACACGACTACAAAGATTTTTGGGAGGATATAGTCTTTGGTCTATCTTCCCTAAAATCCCTATTTTACTCTCTGACCAAATACTTATGACTTCATCAGTATTGTACTCAATCAGGCACTAACACTTGCAGGCCCAATCAGGCAAATATGTAACAGCAGCAACATGGGTGATGAGCTGTAGGGTTCACTGTGATAAGATCCAAGGTTATCATACAGCAGAGGACAAGATGACCAGTGTTTATTAGCAGGTATGGAGTACTGAATTAATGGGGTGATCCTACAAGTGACATAGAGACCAACCTAGTTAGCAAATACTTCATGCAAAGGAGCATCATCCTTTCTGCAGCCAGCAAAAGATGGGCTATTGTGTAAGTTATATTTATTTGGGATAAACTTTATGGAATGTATCCCAAGATCATTTTGGTAGCAAAGAGGCAGGTGAATATCTACTAAATGGCAATCACTGTTCATTGATACATTAACATCACAGGTTTAGGGATAATGTCAATGGTAGTTCATGGGTTTGCTATTTTCAATCAGTTAACTGGTTTTGTAAAAGTAGTAAAGCGTCCTCTTTTGAGAAAGTATTTAAGTTGGATCAAAAACTGAGTACAAAGGGCAACTTTTTTTTCATTTTGCTTTGGTCTCGACTGTGTAATTTATCTTCAGTGACACAAACTGTGGTCAAACATAAACACCATTAAACAATTCCAAAATGAAGTAGAAAAGCTGCTTTTCTGATTGATTTCTTTTTGTGCCTACATCTGAATGTTTTCTCCTACACATCAGACAGTGGAAACATAATAAAAGCTAAATTGTGAAATTTTTGAGCATTGGCTGGAGTTGGGAAAAACTGATTCAGAGAACTTAATGGGCGGAAGGTTAAAGAAGTTCATGTATTGTGTGTGCAAGTGGGTGAGGGGAGTAGAGTTATAAATAAATTTATTTGCTATAATGGTTAAATAATCATTGCACTGTCACTATCGAGCACAGGAACAAGACTACAGCATCAGATGCTAAATACGACAAAACAAATCCCAGAACAAAAGCAGGAATACTTTGCAAAGTGTGGGAAAGGGTTGAATGTTGGTAACTCATCATCTTATCCTCCCTCTGGAAAATGGATAGCCCCTTCAGAGAGCTGGCTTAGACATGACAGTCCACTGACCTTATATTTTGTGGCAGTTCGTTATTTGGCGTCAGGGTGCAAAACAAACACAACATGGACTAATATAATGATCCTTAAATCGTACTCTGGGCATCTGAGTTAGAAGCTTTTGGATTCAAATTCTACCCCAGGTACTTAAGAGCACATAAAGTAAATCATGCATAAATCAACTTTTGAAATATCTCCTGGTCACAGTAGGCTCAGAGTAAGGGACTGTTGTTTGCGGGCTGAGTGTGGATTCAGCATGAGACCTGGTATCAGCACAGCGTTGGCAAGGTGGGTCCAGTATGAAGAAACGGCACCAAAAGAGTGGGTCTGTTGCAGGCAGCGGCAAGATGGTAGAGGAGGGATGGAGGCGCAGATGTCATTGGTGAGCCAGCTCAGGGCTCAGGACTCATAGCAAAGGTGGCAGGATGAAGATGGAATCCCTTTTGGTTATAAAAACAGAAATTGCTGGAAATCTCAGCAGATCTGAGGAAGGGTCACTGGACCCAAAATGTTAACCCTGATTTTCTTCCCCACAGATGCTGCCAGACCTGCTGAGCTTTTCCAGCAACTTGTGTTTTTGTTCCTGATTTGCAGCATCTGCAGTTCTTTTGGTCTCGTTTGTTTATGCCTTTGCTACAATGTTGGATAGAATATTCATGAATTGGGAGGCAGGCAGTTAGAATTTGCTGGTCAAAATGACCATGGGGAAAAGATTGCCAAGGTCCCTTTAAGTGCCTGTGCTTAAAAGTTTATAAATGCAGGTGCACAGAGAGTGCCTGAATGGAAACATTTCATATAGAACAACCAAGCAGCACTTTTTCCAAGACAACAAGTTTGAATTTGGCCATTAATTTAAACCAAGCACCTGGATGCAAAAAGCAAAGTGAATTTAAATCTGATGGCGTTGACAGCCTGAAATCAATCATATTATAAGAATTTGATTATGTCATTATGGGTATGTAAGACGAGGGCATTTGGAAAATCGAGGAGAACCATCTGCCACCTGTCACATTTAGTGCCATTCAGCGCTCAGAGAAAGCCCATCCAATTAATCAAAGGTACAATGGTATTTTAGCTCAAAGTCCTCATTGAAGAAATTATAGAGATAAAACATTCTTTACAGCAGAATTTGTGGAAGAAAGTTGTTGGTGCAGAGAAAGGAGAAGACAGAATATTCCAGAAGAGAGTCTGTGTGAACTCGGGGAGATTAATTTTTAATTTATTGTTTTCTTATTTATTGAGTTTATATAAAAGGGACTTGTGTTTTTTTTAAATGGCATTCTGGTAGAATTTAGACCAGTTAGGAAGCAGTTAGTAGTCTAGGGAGGAATTATTCAGCTTGTTAGTAATTCTATTAATTTGTTCATTGTTAGGGTTAAATAAATAAGTTGTTTCTTGTTACTTGTAAAGTGGAGATCAGGGATTTTCTTTCTTTTAACCACTCTTTTAATAGATTACGAGGGGAAAGGCAAGATTCTCAAGGTGTTCCATGGGTAATTATTAGACAGGAACCCCTCCTCGCATCATAACAGATTAGAGTTTGTGTTTAATTATCAGAGGGGTTCGGCTATTCCACCACCGTGGCATCTTTTTATTCATAAACTATTCAAAATGGCACCGGATTGTGGTGACAGTTGAAACTTTTCACTGTGTTTCGCTGTATTATTCACTGCAAAATGTAAGTGACAGGAAATCATTCAATTCAATATAAACATCTTTCCAGAAAGGCAATCACGTTAAGACAGGTAAGCAGTATGTCTAGCCACAGAGTAACAGCTATTTAAAATGACTCAAAACCATTTCCATTGGGAGGCACTCAAAAATGACACACCACTCATATAAAAAGATGGCTTTTCTTCATGGAATCAGAATATTCTCAATATTTGCTTGATAAACTGACTTTGTCTGGGGTCACGTAATAAACATTTGTGCTGAAAGAAAATACAATAAATAATTTAATTTTTACGCATCTAACTGATCCCAGGAATGGAAGTGGAAGATATACCAAAGTCTATAGTGGTATTCAACCTTTCCCTCTTTCTCTACCGTAAAAAGAATTAAACTGTATTTGACCATTTGAAGCACATATTCCTACATCAGATGCAAGACAGATGCAAGTTATGGAAATCTCCAGAGCTGAAGTTATAAAGTGTCCACATAGCTTGGATGGAGTTTAATTATTCCATGAAATTGTAAAAAAAAAACTCAATAGCTAAGAGAAAAATTTAACAGACATTTTATCGTAAATTCACAATGGGGCATCAATAAATGATTTATTTCAATATTGTAAATCTTCTTGCTTTGCAACTATAAAGTTTAATAAAGTTTTCCAGTACCATGATAGCATTGTTACAATCATATGATCATATGATGTTTCAACTTTAAAATAAAAGAATGCTTTTGTAACTGGTATAAGCCACATTAGTCTGATGACGTTTATTAAATTTTGGGAGGGGGTGGCCAATTTATAAGTGAAACATAAACCTAAAGTCGGCATCGAGAAATGGGGCCATCTTATATACTGGGTGATTTATAGTTTGAGTCTACATTAATCTAAGAATACAGTTTACTGGAGTGTTATCTTTTGAATGATAACCAGGGTCCCATTTTACCACCTAGTTAGATTTACCATTTCACAATTTTAACAAAGAGCGATGAGTTAGCCCTAGAATTCCAGCCAATTTTAATTATGATAATATATTTAATGAATGTTATTGAAAAAACAGATTTGTTGACTCATGTCATAGCTGTTTGTTGGATCCTACTGTGTTCACATTAGCTGTATATTCTCACAACGCAACAACAACATTTCAAAAATACAGCCTTGTTTGTTTAATGCTTCAGGACGTCTTGAGATTAAGAACAGTACTGTATAAATGTAAACGATTTTGTTCCACTCCCCTTTACTGATGTTAATTGTCTCATGCAAAGTAGATAAGAGCAATTCTAAGTGGATTAGATTTGAGTCTGATTTTGACAATGACACTGGAAATCGGAGCTACATCCTACCTCCCATATCTAGCTGTGGTATTTTGAATCCAATTGTGATACTTTTTTACAACACCAACTTACCGTTAAAAAACATCATTAACATTGTAGAAGGTCTCAAGAAAATGAGGGTGAAAAAAACAAAAGTTGACACTGAACCACAACATCTATACTAAGTAAGATAATCAAATATTTGGTCAAAGAGAACGGTATTGAGGAGCAGAAAGGGAGAAAAAGAAGAAAGGGACACTTTTGGTGACTGAATATTCGGGCTTAGTGGATGAAATTTAACACAAGTCAGCTGAGTGTTGGTTTAGGAGAGTTTCATAGATGATTTCTCTCTACTAGCTCCAGCAAGTTTACTCACATATTTCTCTGCAGCTCACTTTATTAATGTGCAGCACTCCCACTTGCGTTAACAGGGATTCACCAATGGCAGAACTGCTAGTCACTGCTGGTATCTCCTGGGATTGCTGATGCCATATCTAAAGCCCAAGCATGTGCCAGTAGATACCCTTCACTGTAGACATAATGGAAAGGAAAAGGAAAGCTTCCTTAGTATAAGTGGTTTGAGTGATGCTTCATCACAATACAAGTTCACATTCATAAAAGCAAAATACTGTAGGTTCTGGAAATCTAAAATAAACACTGGTGACGCTGGAGAAAATCATTAAGGTCTGGCAGCATTTGAGGAGATAACTAGAGTGAATGTTTCAAGTCTGGTATGACCATTCTTCAGCCCCTGGACTGAGATCAGACATTACATTTAACTGACTGTGGTGGGATCTCCTGACGGTCAACAGTCCCAGTTGACCTGACTGAAGATTATACCCTTTAGACTTTGAGACATTTCCACTTTGTTGAAGCACAAGCAGTGTGCTTGCAGTGTATGCTGCTGGCACAAGGTGTAGGTGTGATATCAATGGGTCATAGTGCAGCAATATGTCCACCCCATTTACTGATCACTAATGACAACCACGCTTGGCTGCTTGGCTTTATGTCTGCACTAAATGACAAAATAAGACAGAAGTATTGCAAGTCTCTAAATTCTGAATGAAGTGTAAAATGGCAAGGCAAGACAGAGGTTTTGTCAGCATCCAAGTAGACACAGAGTGTGAATGTGAGCAGGGCAAGTAAGTCCTGATGTGCATCCATAAGACCATAAGATGTAGGAGCAGAATTAGGCCATTTGGCCCATCATATTGCCTTGCCATATAATCATGGCTGATCGTCCTCGCCAAATCCATGAGTTGGGTGCCGGTCCCTGCAAGCAGTGCATCCTGATAGCAGTATTGAAAGATGCCAGTGTACTCCAAAGTGCAGCATTGATTTGCAGGACAGCATTTTAGATGACTCTGAGATGTGAAATGAGTTTGTGGTGAGACATGTCCAATGTCAAACTCTGTGGATTGGGAATGCGAGCAGTCATTGCTGATGGAGCATGCCCAAAGATGTGGATGACTGATGTTCAAGATGGTAGCTCAGGGGAGCAAGTGGTGAGCTTGAGCTGCCAGGTCCCCAGTCTGACTTTCACAAAGGGAACATTTGCTATCTAATTTCTATCCGGCAGGTGGGAGAATAGGAAATGTCCATCAATGAGGCAAGATCAGGTAACAATGAGATGTCATTGAATGTGAATAGGTCTGTTGTCACTTAGTCATGAGAGCCTTGATTCATTGTTCAAAACTTAGTTGCAGAATTGGGCTTCTTTTTTGACTTCAAGAACCTAGTCTTTTCAACGTTCACAGAATCCCTATGGTGTGGAAACAGGCCCTTCGGCCCAACAAGTCCACACTGAACCTTAGAGCATCCCACCCAGATCCATCCCCCTATAACCCACCTAATCTACACATCCCCAAACACCATGGGCAATTTAGCATGACCAATCCACCCAGCCTGCACATCTTTGGACTGTGGCAGGAAACCCAAGCAGACACAGGGAGAATGCGCAAACCCCACACAGTCGCCTTAGGGCGGAATCGAACCCGGGTCCCTGGTGCTGTGAGACAGCAGTGCAAACCACTGAGCCACCGTGTTGTCCCAATAAAGATAAAACCACCCTAGCCTTATCATGCTGTAGTACTGCTTCCTTGTCAGGCAGACACAACTGGAAGCAATTTAATCATTGCCTCAGGGAATGATGTGATTGAGAATCCTTCATGGTAACCTCAGACAGCACTGGTATTGAACCTGTAATCTTAGCAATACTCTGAATTGCAAACCAGCCATCCAGCCAAATGAGCTAACCAGTTCTTAAATTTAGATTCCACCAAGTGGGATTTGAACCGATTCCTCCAGTGCCTCAGTTTAGGGCCCTCTAAATTATTATCCCAGTAATGCTGCCATTATGCCATGACCACCACCTCCCCTAGAGTTGGCACTTGAACAAAGACTTGAAACCATAACCGTCAAATTAGCTAACTGATGCTCTATCCACAGACCCATCCAGCTTTGTTGGAGTTTAAGACATGATCAAGCAGCACCACCAAACAACAAGCTCTAACCCAATATTAGTCAGGAGCGTTGCCCTACCGCCAAATGCCATGAGCCCGATGTGGCGTTGTTAGAATTTTCCAAATGAGTCACCATTGCCCATGCTGTTCAGAGCTGGGAGAATTCAGCCCTAGGTTCTAAACAGCTGAAGGCATGGCTGCCAGTGGTGGTGTGTTTGAAATGAGGGATTCTCAAGATTGTAGAATTAGAGTGGCATGGATAGAGAGTCATAGAATCATAGAATTTTACGGGACAGAAGGAGGCCATTTCAACACATTGTGTCTGTACTTGTTCATGAAAGTTCTACCCAGCTTGTCCCATTCTCCAGCCCTATCTCTGTAGCCCTGTAAATTCATCACTTTCAACTATATATCCGACTCACTTTGAAACCTCCTACTGAATCTGCCTCCACCACTCTCTAGGTAGGATTCCAAATCCTAGCATCGCTCTGAGTAAAGAAGTTTCCCCTTATCTCACTCCTATGAAATTGTGACCCCTAGTTACTGATATACCAACAAGGGGAAACAGAATGTCTTTCTTTACTCTGTAAAAATTCATCATGAATAATTTTGACCAGGCCATAAATTCACCTCTTAATCTTCTCTGCTCCAAAGCAATTCAATTTCCTCATTCCTGGTATCACTCTAGTAAATCTCCTTCGCACTTTCTCCATGGCTTTAACATCATTCCTTAAATAAGTTGCCCAGAACTGAATGTAACACTCTAAATGTGGTAGGGTTGATGATTTGCAAAGGTGTCACATCACTTCCTTGCTTATATACTCTCTGCCTCTATTTATAAATCCAAGGACCCTAGAAGCCTTCTCAACAACTATTTCAAGTTGACTGGCCGCCTTCAGAGAATTATACACTTGAATCCTGAGGACCTTCTGCTCCTGTACTCTCCTCCTAATTGAGCCTTTATGGTTCCTCCATGTTTCTTCCATTATAATGCAAATTTCTTTGCCTATTTGACCAACTTGTCACAATCCACTATTTTTGCAAGCTTGGTATCATCTGAAAATTTATAGATTTTGCCCTTAACAGTCATTTCCAAATTGTTTGTATACATCAGAAAAAGCAAGGATCCCAATACTGATCTCTGGGGAACACCACTTTCAATTTGACTTCAGTCTGAGAAATGCCCATCTATACCTGCCCACTGTTTCATTCTTTTAGCCAACTTCTCATCCATGCTGCCAAGGGCCCATCAGTCCCAACGATTTCTAATTTGCTAACCAGCTGGCCATGTGGCACTGCATCAAAACCTTTCTGAAAGGGTAAATATACAACATCCACAGCATTACCCTCAGATACTGCTAGTTTCACCCTGTCAAAGAACTCAATTAAATTTTTCAGACATTTCTTGCCCTTCACAAAGTCATATTGACTGTCTCATATTAACATATATTTCTTTAAATCTATATTTATCTTATCCTGTATCATAGTCTCCATCAGTTTTCCCATTTTGATGTCAGCTGACAGGTCTGCAGTTTCTTGGTTTCCAATTCTAGCACCAGGAAGAGAACCCAAACTTGTAGCTTTAGCAAAGAGAGAGACAGATGCAGCAACTCTCAGAACCCACCAGCTCCTGAAGCTAAAACTAAAATCCTGGTTCTGTGGGAGCTAGACCCTATTTATTCAGGCTGTTTCTATTGTTACAAAAACAAGGCTTCACGAGCTTTTTGCTTTATTGCCCTGAAGCAGACCACTTGTCACCTCTGTCTCAACACGATCTTCATTAAAAAAAAGGACAAAATGTATCTCTTAAAGCCATAGTATTGTCCCACTGGATTGTCCTTTGCATCTTTCTTAAACAAAGGATTTGCAATCCTCCTGTCCCTGGGTCTAATCTTATGTTCGGAGACATCTGGAAAATTTCTGTGAATGCTACCATGATTGCTCCCTCAATTTTCTCAGCAATTTGGAGCATCGCCTCCAGGCATGATGATTTCTCTACAGGTAGTGCTGCTGGCCTTTCTAACACCTCTTCTTTATCTATCACTATATTGTTCAGTTGCTGGATACACATACTTTCAACTAGGCCATTGTCACCATTTTCTAATGTGGTAAAGACAGAAGCAAAGCAGACATTTAGTTACATTTGTCACACCCTTTGCTTCAGTGAACAGCTTATCCTGCTTATTCCTTTTGTGCACCACTCCATCCCTAGCTAATCTTTCACGATTAGTATGTTTAAAGAACATTTTACAATTTGTTTTAGCGCAGCCTGCCATTCTTTCCTCTTGCTTCCTCTTAGCTTTCCTATCCACCCTTATCCTCTCTCCAGCATTTGAGTTGGTCCTCCAGATTTCTGTTACTATTATTACTCCAGTACACATTATATGCCTCCTTTTTCTTCATTATTTTCTCATCATTATACTCAATCATTCAGCATATTCTAGCCTTGGATATCCCACATTTATTTTTCATGATTATATACTGAGTTCGTACCCAATTCATTTCTTTTTTGAAAGTCTCCCATTTTTCATTCACTATTTAATCTACCAAATATTTCCAGTCAATCTGCTCCAGTTAAATTTTTAGACCCCTAAATCTGCTTTGGGGTCTTAATTCTTGACTTTTCTTTATCCTTCTCCAACTTAATATTCGGCCTTGTTATATTATGATTGTCATTTCCCAAATGGTCCCTCCATTCTAATGTTCTCCACATGGCCTGGAACCAGATCCAGCACAGTTCTCTTTTGGTAGTACTGGAAATGTACTGTTCCAGAAATTTCCCCTGCACACATTGCTGGAATTTCTCCTCTTCTATACCACATGCTGTACGTTTTTTCCCAGCCTACCCTTGGGTAATTGAAATCCCTAACTGTCACAATCCTACTTGTCCTACAGGTTTTCTTAATCTGCCTTCAAATGCTCTCTTCTACTTCCTCCCCACAAATTGGGGGTCTATGGTAAATGCCTAACAAGTTCATTGCTCCCTTCCTGATTCTCACCTCCAACTATATACATGCTAATTTGGGCACTGCATCTTGTTCAAGGTCTATGATAATATCTTTGATCATGACTGCTACATTTCCTCTATTTTTAACCACCCTGTTTCTACTAAAAATCTTATAATCAAGGATGTTAAGTATCCAGTCTTGTTCTGGCTTGTGTCACATTTCTGTCAGTGCTACTGTGTCATATCATCCTAGGCCAATGAATTAAGTGGAGAGAGAGAGAGAGAGAGAGAGAGAGTATGTTGGACTGAGATGAAGTTCAAATAACTGAGGATGCAAAGACATAGGGCACAGGGGCTTTGGTTCTCATGTGAATAATTTTCAGACTTCGGTGGTTGGTAACAAATTAGGATTTTGAATTAGAAGAGAGAGGATTTGTGGAAGGTGAGATGCTCAAGAGAGGGGATGTGACAGAAGACTAGGGTATAGTCCTAGATGTGATTAGGTGATACAAACCATCACCACAATGGCTTGTTTGAGACAAGAGGAGCAACATATTGCCAAGAGAGAAGAATTGATTTCAGGAAAGACGTCATCACATTATCACTTCTTAGTTAGTTTTTCTAAAGCACTGGACAATTTAGCACAATCATTAAACATAACATGCTATATTCCAAAGAATTATTCAGCATAAATAGCTGATTAGCAATTTACTGCATTTGAAAATGCAGGAAAGGTAAACTTCTGAAATATATCTTGTCAGGCCTCTTTCTTTGTTTTCTGAGAGATCAACTAATTTAATGTGATTCATTTACATTTCTTAATTAATTGTTAATTTTCAATAATATTGACTGGATTCTCCTTGAAGGAAATAGAAGTTTGAATGTTGCATAAACTCGACCTGTGACAATTATTTCATCCGTGGCTGGGAGCTTTTTTTTTGAGATATCACTCCTGGGCTATTTTTGTGAGTGTGTAATAATCCCATTCTCCAGAAATGACAGTTACTGAAGGGATCTAATAAACATGTTCGAAGAAATGGCAGAAGCATAAAAAAGTGTCATTTTTAAATTACGGAGCATTTTATGAAATTTGACAGTTGCTCATGATGGCTCTGCTAAGAGACAGAATGGCAGCTCGCTTCCAAAGAGTTGTAATCATCTGGATACACTTCTCTTGCTATCAGTGAGTCCACGTCCTTCAGCTCTGTTTTCACTCCTACCTGATTGCACAACCTTGCAATTAATACAGCCACAGATTGGAATAAGAGCAGAGGTGAGTTCAAATAAAGTCTCTTAGGGATTTGCTGTATTATTTCGATAATTCCAAAGCAGCAGTCATCTTGATGTAATGTTTGCAAGACTGCGGGACTGATTTTGTCATAAATTTTCACAAATCATGAAAGATTGGGAGCGGGTGGCTGTGAATATGAAGCCTGAAATCAAATCTGGCCAGACTTGGTGGGGGGAATAAAAGTCTTTTTCTTTTGGCCACAAAAAAGTGAACGAATTGGAAGAGGTTGGCTGCAAAATTCAGCTTCATAGCATGCACACGCACATGCTCACATGCACACACGCACACTCTCACACACACATACACACACGCATGCACACACACACACACACGCACGCGCACACACACAGGCACACACACGCACGCACACGCACATGCACACACACACGCACGCGTGCACACACACGTGCACGCGTGCACACACACACACAAACACACACACACATACACACACACACACACACACACACACACACTTGCGTCTGAGAGGTAACTGTAACTCCTGCACAACAATAGAGAGAACCTCTCTCTACTCGAAATCAATCATCAACATCTAGCACATGACTTTGTCAAGCACATGACTTTGTTAATGTAGAAGGATCCCACTGGTGAAAGGAACCATCTATTTGACATGGTCTGCAGGGCATAAATCTAAATAGGGAAATGTACCATAAACACAATGGCGTCTACTCAATTAATGTCCAGTTAGTGTATAACCATGCTTAAACTGTTAAAAAAAATGAATACTCCTGCCTTGGCAACTTTCCCAATCTCTTCACCCTGAAGTTATCTGCTATTCCTGATGTCATTGGGCCAACATGAAAATATTGAGACTCTAAATATTAGCTCATGACTCTCCTCTTCAACTTAACCATGAAAGGACACTGTACCTATAACGAGGACCACACTGTCACTCACACTACGACTAGGCTATTGGTGTTCTCAAGCAGTGACTGACTCAGCTGTGGAAAACTTCTAAAATACTTGCTGCTGTTTGTCTCCAATTTTGTGGCAGGCTGCTGCATCCTAAACATCCTTGATACAATGAGGGTATAGCCCTTGCCACCAAGTGCCCACCAATCACAAATCCCAATCCCCTGTGACAGTAAGTGGGACTAATCCAATTGCTAGCCTATTGAGTCATATCTTGATCAATGTAATTGTACTTTGTAGCACTAAATTTGTTTGGTTGCAAACTGTTGAAACAAATGCAGTTTGAGGAGAGAGTTGCATGTGAATTGCTGGGAAATTGAAAGGTGTGCTGTGTCGATGGTACTATAAAGCAGCACATTAAAGGTATTTCTGGAGTTATTTTGTAACTATATCATGTAGCTGCCGCTCATAACAGCAGACAAAGCGTTCAGTAACTGACCGCAGACTTGCATCTTGATAAAGGATTTCTCTTTCTGTCATCTTTTTATGTCTCTGTTTCTGCAGAGGTGGCATAGCATGTAATTTTGATTAAAAATTTTTGAAAGCTTGTAAAGGCTTCGCCCTTCTGTTTTGACTGTTCTCCCCATTGCTTTGTATTTTCATTCCAGAAAATTTTCCTTTCATACCACTGGCATGTTTTCTGTCTTAAGTCTACTTCTGTTCTTTTCCTTGAAAATGACAACCCAAAGAATTTGTGCGTTATTAGCACTTTACCGTTCCAGACATATTATCAACAGTTTTTGTTTAGACAGCATATGAAATGCAGCTGTTTTAGTGTTGAAGGAAGATGTGGATAATTTAGAATGGAAATCTTTTAGAAGTGAATCCCAAATAGACTGTCACTAGATTATGATGATGGAAGGGAAAGGTTACATGTGAAGTAATGTACAGAAATGTGTAGAACACCTGATTATTAATTAATTAACTGGGCAAATGGGTTGGCTTTGCTGAAAGAAGCCAATGTCATGACAGGGCCTGAGATGTTGGGATAGATAAAGGACGTGGAACAAGCTGTTCAGGTTATGAAATTATTGAGCTCAATATTGAGTCCTGAAGACTGCTGTGTCCCCAAGTAGAAAATAAGATGCTGTTCTTCCAGCTTATATGAGCCACACCAGAACACTGCAGCAAGCTGGAAATGTTGGCGAGGGAACATGGTGGTGTGTTGAAGTGGAAAGCAACTGGAAGCATGGGTTTTTTGTTTTTGTCTCATTTTTACTGAACTTGGTACCAAGGATCCATGACGAAATTCGAGTCAATGGGAATCAGGGGACATCTCTTTGCCAGTTGGAATCATACCAAGCAAAAAGGAAGAGGTTTGTGGATGTTAGAAGTCAGTCATCTCACCTACAGGACAACACAACAGGAATTCCTCAGTGTAGCACTCTTGGTCCAACCATCTTCAGGTACTTCATCAATGACATTGCCTCCAACATAATGTTAGAAAAGGAGATGTTCACTGATTAGCACATAACATTCAGCAGCATTTGTGTTCCTTCACATATTGAAACAATCCACGTCCAAATGCAGCAAGACCGGGACAACATCCAGACAAGACACAAGTCTGGAGTATGATGGAATGCTCCCCATTGGCCTGGATGAGTACAACTTCAGTAATACATAAAAACCTTGACACCATTCAGGACAAAGCAGTCCACTTGATTAGCATCACATACACAAGTACTCATTCTCTCCACCACCAATGCTCAATAGCAGCAGTGTGCACTATCTATAAAACACAGTGCAGAAAATCACAAAGAGTCTTTAGGCAGCACCTTGCAAACCTATAGTCACTACTATTTAGAAGGACAAGGACAGCATATACATGAGAAGGCTGGCAGCTGTAATTTCCTCTCGTGGTACTCATCAGCATGACTTTGACATATATTGCTGTTTCTTCTATATTGTTGGTAAAAATCCTAGATCTCTCTCCCTAAGAGCACTTTACGTCTCCCTACAACACATAGACTGCCATGGTTCAGAAAGGCAGTTCGCTGCCACCCGTCAAGGACAGCCAGAGATAGATTATAAATGCTGGCCTATCCAGTGTCATGCACATATGATGATTCAATTAAAAAGAACATTCTCACTCAAATAAAAACGTTACATAAATAACTTAATAAATTATAGGCTGCTAACAAATTAATGATGCCATATCCATCCAAGTCACATGCATTGAAGGTAAAGGATATAACGGTGGGTGCATTAAATCAGAAACTTAATTAAGGTGAACAAAACCACAGGGCTGAAATGTTATTGATGTAACTTCTATGTTCCCACTATTTTAGTTCACTTGCAAACTGTTCAATTTTTTGATGTTGACATTATATTGATTATACATGTGGTTTTATTTGATACAAGCAAGAATTATTTAATTGCAGCATTTAATTAGTGATGTATTACAATGAAAATTACTTACTTGTTGCTCTTTGGTTAGAAGGTGCCCCACACACCCTCCATAAATCTGTTTTTGCATCCATCTATTGCCACACTTGGAACAGTGCTGGTTAAGGTAGGGAAATTTTGAATTGTTTACTTGTTCCAAATATACACCTGAGCTCTGTCATATTATGCCCAGCAAAGTTCTTTTTACTTCTTTCTCTTGACCCAGAAAGATGAAGACATGCTCATGATGCAAAGCTCCACACTTGGTTGCGATATTTTAATACACATGGCAATGACTAACTCGCATGTGATGAAAATCTCATCGTTGACAGTTCCATGTCCATATGTGCTCATTTTTCTGGCCTGCAGAACTTGCTATAAAAAGCTCCTCAGAAATATGAAACAATTGCTTCTCTCTAATTCAACAGAATACAGAAACTAAGTCATGGGCAGATCTATTAGTGCCGAACAGTGAAGAAAATCTATTCTAAATATTTCCTTCACTGATTCTAATGAAGAAGTAAATGTGACTGTATTTTCAAAAAATCTTTATATCAACAATGTTTAATATTGGAAAACAGTAAAAGAGAATGATAAATTTCAAGAATAATGAGCTTCTTTAGGATACATAAGGCCCACTAAATAATTGGATAAAAATGTAACAAGTTTCATATCCCAGTGTATCTTTGAGTTACAATTGGAAGTTATTTATACTCAGAATATCACACTTTTTCTTAACTTTCAACTTTAGAGTCATGGAGTCACGCAGTATTGAAACAGACCCTTCAGTCCAACTTGTCCGTGCTGACCTAGTCTCCCAAATTTAACTGGTCTTATTTGCCTGTGTTTGATCTATATCCCTCTCAACATTTCCTATTCATGTACCTGTCCAAATGCCTTTTAAATGTTGTAATTGTACCAGCCTCTACCACTTCCTCTGGCAGTCCATTTCGTCCATGCACCACCATCTGTGTGAAAATGTTGCCCCTCAGCTTCCTTTTAAATCTTTTCTCTCCCACCTTAAATCTATGCCTTCTAACTTTGGACTCCCCTACCCTATTTATACCCCTCATCATTTTATAAACCTCTGTAAGGCCATCCCTCAGCCTCCAATGCTCCAGGGATAGAAGTCCCAGTCTATCCAGCCTATCGTTATAACTCAAACGCTCCAGTCCCAGCAACATCCTTGCAAATCTTTTTTGCATACTTTCCAGTTTAACAACATCCTTCCTATGGCAGGACAACTATAAGTGCATACAGTATTCCGAAAATGGGTCTCGCCAATGTCTTGGACAGCCGCAACATGCCCTCCCAAGTCTTATACTTAATGGTCTGATTAATGAAGGCAAGCATGCCAATTGCCTTCTTTGCTAGTCTATTTACCTTTGATGCTGCTTTCAATGAACAATGGACTTGCCCTCAGTTCTTTCTGTTCAACAACACTCTCCAGGGCCCTACATCAACTGTATAAGTCTTGCCCTGGTCTGCCTTACCAACACACAACACCTCACATTTTCATCTAAACGAAACTCCATCTACCTCTTCTTGACCCATCTGATCAAAATCTCTTTGTACTCTAAGATAACTTTGTTCATTGTCCACTATGCTACCAGTTTCGATGTCATCCGCAAAACAATCTCAAAACAATTTAAACTGTTTGAGTTATTAATTAACGGAAGGAACTGTTCTAATCAAAAGCTGAACCAGATTACCCTTTCAATGCCTAATCTCTACAATATCTTACTTAAATCAATATTTTTAAAACAGCAGATGAAAAATAAGGAGTGGCCCTCTATATAGAGATATACTTTCTCAAAGGTAAAATAGAGCAATCAAAAGAAAATTCTGAGGGCTGACGTGTGATGGTAGAGGTGGGAGCCTTGTATTCTGAGACATGCATACTTGATAGTCTTCTGATGGAAATGAGTGTCAACCTTTTGGTAACTGATACCTATGAGAGAAGAGGCTAGACATCTACATGTGGAACGAAGTATAGACAATTCATTTTGAATTCTGTTCAATGTTTTGAGAATAAAAAATGTCGTTGATACTCAACTTTGTTAATACATAGTAAATTCCAAAGTGAAGCCAAGGCCAAAAGAGATCTTTCAGCCAATAAGGAAATGAGTCAGCAGAACATTTTACATCTGGGATCTGGGCATAAATCCAGTTCTGTTGTTACGCAGAATGGAAGTGTCTTCTGCCTGTCAGCTCCAAGGCTCAATATAAAATTAGTTTGGAAGAAATTCTGAACACAGATCCACTGAGTGGTGGGCCCTAGCACAAAACTGTCCCTATCTTTGCAGTCATTGGCTAAATTCCCGAAGTCATTAAGAGTTGGCAGGATCGATGATATGGAAAATAGAAACATTACACTGAACATCAAAAGGTGTAAGTCTGACCATACCACCATTTCTAAAAGGAGAATGTTAACTTTAAGAAATGCCAAAATTGTAATTGCTCCATAGAAACTGTGGTGCAAAATTATAATCATGCTCAGTTCCTAAGAATTAATATTTTCCAACTTGATTATCTAGATCTAAAAATGCTAAAGAATTGTAACTGCTGGTTTTGTTCCCTTTCTACGGAAACAAATGGTCTTTCAGTTGGCATTCAGTCATATTTAAAACAATTTTATAAATGAGATAACAGTTTTTAACGATGGATCAAATTCAACATTTATATACAAAAGAAAAACATAATTTTAGCCACTTTGAAATCTGGATTTCCACCAAAAAATGGTTAAAGCAAGACAAGTTGGGTTGAGGGGGAAAAGGCGGAGGAAAGAGGCATAGTACATGCAGAGGAGGAAGAAGAATGGGAATGAGGGGACTGGGAAGAGAAGTAGAAGAGGGTGATTATAAAACAGAGAGTACAGGTTGCCAGAAAGTGGAAACAAAAAAAGGAAGAAAATTTAAAGGAGCAGGAGGAAGGGTAGGAGAAGAAAGAAGAGATGGAAGCAAACTGAAAGAAGAGAGAGAAATAAGTGGAGCAGAAGGAACAGCAGCAGTGATATTCACTTTGTGCCTTTATTTGCACAAAATGCCCCAGGATTTGGTACAAAGGAGTGCAGCTGGCACTAGCAGGAGAATTGGATGATATGCAAAGTTCATAATCTACAGTACAGGCTGTTAGGGGATTGTCAGGGTTTGCAAGAAAATCACAAATTAAATAGGTTTGTAAAGGGATTTCAGAAGAGAGGATGTAGGTAGATTTTTAAACAATTAATTCCTCCACACAGGTACAGTGCAAAATTATCAATTTTTCTATGTCTTGACTACAGTTGTTGATTTTATTTTATTGATTTTATATTATCAACAACGCTGGCACGCTGAATAGTTGCACCAAAGGGAAGGCATATACACAGAGGTTTCCATGGAAACCCAACTGTAGGAGGGTAGTTTGGAAATTTTTCATTGACAGTATTTATGAGCTGATCATTCTGAAGTAGTTGCATTCAATCCTTAGCAGTGTAGGATTAACTATTTTTACTCACTGGTACACGTTTAAGCTTTCAAATGTATCTTACTACAGAACTGAACAAGCCTTCACTCACTTGGTTGTGACTGAATTTATTTCATCTGTTGGGCCCAGTTGAAGACCCAATTTGCTATGGGTCTTAAACTGGGCCCAATAGATGAATTAAAACACATTTTTGCAGAATGTAACATTGTAAACACTGCTTTTAGTATAGGAAATAAGGAAATGTCTTCAAATTGCGTGATGATCTGGGGAAAAAGTTGTATTTCCTTTTTGAAGGTGCTCACAATCCTACCATTGTCTTCCTATGTTCATGCATCAATCCTTCCGTGAGAACTCAATTATTCTGTATATTCCTTTCCCAGTTATGGAAAAATAATTAGATGTTATGTTTAAAATGTTCATTTTTCATCTCTCCATTTCATACTGATCAGGAAATGTACAGCAATGATTTTGATAGCTGTCTTACCCCTTGAGTATTAACATATGCCTCCAGGGAAACATGCATATAAAAATCAATAAATATTGAACCACAGGACAGGAGATAAAGAAAACTGTGATTATAAATCTTTAACCATAAAACATGCTGGTCAGAGTCCAAACTCAATAGATGTTCAAGGTCAGCAATGAGTTAAGCATAAGATTTCAATGTAGTTAATGAGTTAAGAATGAATGTCAAGATTAACTGAAAAGCTTCATTTTCAACTCCAGAATGCTTGGCAAGAGGAACTTGATGAAAAGGCTGAAGGCCAAAATTCTGGTCCAAATTGTTGTGACATGGTCATGTGCAGACATAATTAACTACACAAACGCTAGTATTTTATTAATGTTGCAAACTACAAGATATTACAATGTAAATCAATACCATCATTCAGCCAAATAGTCCAGAAATGGCAGTCAAGAGCTTGATTGTTATATTTAGTCAACAATTTCATCATTATTTTATCATGTAGGGAAGGCAATAATCTAATGGTATTATCGGTGGACTAATAATCCAGAGACCCAGGTAATGTCATGGGGACCTGGTTTCAAATCCTGCCTTGGCAAACTGTAAAAGTTGAATTCAATTAAAAATATCCAGAATTAAGTGTCTAATGATGACCATTGCCAATTGTCAGGGGAAAAAAAAGCATCTGGTTCATTAATGTCATTTAGGAAAGGAAACAACCATCCTTACCTGGTCTGGCCTACGTGTGACTCTTGACCTACAGCAATGTGGTTGACTCTTAACTGCCCTCTGGACAATTAGGGAAGGACAATAAATGCTGCCTAGTCAGTGAGGCCTTCATCCCAAGAATGAATAAAAACGTACAACTAGAATGTTCGAATGGCAGATACAGCAAGGGGCAGCAAACATTCTTGGGATATTTTTCATCGGCCCCCAAACTGCCATGGTAATATTGAGCACAGTATGTATCAGGAAATTAGGGCCGCATGTAAAATGAGCAACTTCAATTTAAACAAGTTATCGGACTTGGTAAACCTAATCAGCAATGATGCTGTGGAGAATGAATTCCTAGAATATGAATGAGGAGACTGGGAAGAGTGTGCAGCAAGTCAGCACCTCTGTGAAGCAGCTTGGGAAGGGAGACTTGCATGAGAAGGGCAGGGATGGCAGGAAATTAAAACTGGAAGCAGAGAGCCCTTCAACCTGTTTCTACCTATCAAAACAGTAGTGGGATCTCACAGAAAAACAAGTAGGTGATTGGTAGGTTTTTTTTCTGTGACTCTTTTGATATATCAGTTTGAACTTGCAGTAGAAGAGTACAGTGAAGAAATTGACTTCTAAAATGTTTAATATTAAAATTAATTAATTGAATAGAATAGAGATGGCTGAGCCGGTGATGTGTTGCAGTTGTAATGCGTGGGAGTAGGTGCGATCTGTGGTAACTACATTTGCAGCAAGCTCAGAGTGGAAGGAGTCCAAGCTGTGGACTCTGTGACACATTAGGGAGTGGGGGAGTTACCCAGATGCTGTTTCAGGAAGCATTCCCATCTCTTTCATTAATTACATCAAATGTGGTCCAGAGTGGCAAATGGTTCATACCACACTCTAAACATTAACTCTGTTTCTCTCTCCACAGATGCTGCTAGACCTGCTGAGTTTCTCCAGTGTTTGCTGTGTTAGTTTCAGATTTCTAGAAGCTGCAGTCTTTATTACAGATTAACAATAAATTGGTCATTCTCTGGATGCCAAGTACGTATTAGTTGCGTACCATAAAGGGCTGCCTTTGTGACACAGCTACTTTCAATATATAAGGATTTGGATGTGAGGACCAAATGTAATATTTCCTGATTTGTTAATGACACAAAACTAGGTGGGAATGTGAGTTCTAAGGACGATCTAAGAAGGCTTCAGAAGGAATTTGGACAAGCGGAATGAATGGGAATGAAAGAGCATGAAATAATCCATCCTGGTCAAAAAAGAAATTTTATAAATGATGAGTGATTGAACAGTATTGATATTCAAAGGGATGTGGTATCTTTGTTCATAGAATCAAGGTGCAGAAAGAAGCCCCTTGGCAGACATGTATATACCGGCTCTCAACTGAGTCATCCTACCTAACCCCATTTTCAAGCATTTGTTCCATAGCTCTACGGGTATTAACACTTAAGATGCATATCCTTTTTAAATGCTTTTTAAATGAATGAGATTTCTGTCTTTACTGCCTTTTCAGACAGTGAGTCCCAGACCTCTGCACCTTTCGGGTGAAAATAATTTTCCACTACGCTCCTCCAATCTTTCTATTGATCACTTTAATTCTGTGCCCATAGCCACTGACTTCCCTGCCAAGAAAAATAGATCCCTCTTGTCAACTTTAACTCGGTCAGTTACAACGGGTCATGTTTTAATCAAATCTCACCTCAGCTTCCCATCATTTCTGATGAAGGGTTTAGGCCCGAAACGTCAAGTTTTCCTGCTCCTATGATGCTGCTTGACCTGCTGTGTTCATCCAGCCCCATGCTTGTTATCTCACCTCAGCTTCCGTTGTTCATAAGTCACTGAAAGTGGCTGTTTGGGTACCTCAAGCAGATAGGAAAGCAAATGCTATGCTGGTCTTTAACACAGGGAGACTTGAGTACCGGAGCAAAGATTTATTTTTGCAAATGTGAGACTATACCTGGAATACTGCATACAGTTTTGGTCTCCTTATCTAAGGGATAATATATTTGCCACAGAGGGAGTACAACAGAGTTTCATCAGACTAATCGCTGGGATGGCAGGATTGTCCTACGAGGAGAGAATGAGGAAACATAGCCTATTTTCTCTAAGAATTTTAAACACTGAGAGATGAACTCATTTAAGCTTACAAAATTATTGTTAAAACTATTATTAATCAGGTGTAAAAACCAAAAGAACTGTGGATGCAACAAAAACGGAAGCTGCTGGAAACTCATCAGATCTGTCAGCATCTGTGAAGAAAAGATCAGAGTTAACGTTTCGGGTGTGGTGACCCTTCTTAAGTTCTGAAGAAGGATCACCGGACCCAAAACATTAAATCTGATTCTTTTCTTCATCAATAGGGTGTGTCAGGTATACATAAGATGTTTCTTTTATTTTAATTCTTTCATGGGATGAGGGCATCTCTGGCTAGATCGGCATTCATTGCCCATCCCTAATTTCCCAGAGGGCAGTCAAGAGTCAACCACGTTGCTCTGGGTCTGGAGTCACATGTAGGCCAGGTAAGGACGGTAGTTTCCTTCCCTAAAGGACATTAGTGAACCAGATGATTTTTCCTGATAATTGTCAACGGATTCATGGTCATCTTTAGATTCTTAATTCCAGATTTTTAAGAAATTGAATCCTCCATTTGTCATAGCAGGACTGGAACCCAGGTGTCCAGAACATTAGTTCTGTGGAAGGGTCACTGGACCCGAGACGTTAACTCTGTTTTTTTCTTCACAGATGCTGCCAGGTCTGCTGGGCTTTTCCAGCAATTTTGTTTTTGTCTCCAGAATGTTACCTGGGTTTCTTGATTAATAATCCAGCAATAATATTACTGAGCCTTCACCTCCTCATTCCACCGGCTGCTGGGTCTGTATTGGGTGGGGGAGGTGATGTGGGAGTCAGTTTTAGAGTAAAATGCAGGCTTTTAAAGGCCAGGATGATGAAGGATTTCTTCATTCAGAGCTGGTGAATTTTTAGAATTCCCTACTCTATGTAAGCTACGCTGTGTAAGTTCAATTATTGAGCATATTCAGAAATTTATAGAATATAGTAAGGATGTCAAGGGATATGGGGATAATAGGGAAAAATGGGGTGGATGTACATGATGAGTCACAATCTTTCGGAACGGAAAAGGAAATGGACCCCTATACCTGCTCTTTTCTTCCTATTTCCTATGTTCCTAATGTAAACTAGTTGACCCTTACCTTTATTTGCTAAGTAAATCCCATGTTCCAGTTGAACAGGATTCACCTCAAGCTCTACCTGCATATTTCTGATCTCACATCCTCATAGCTCTTCAATTTGAATTACTCATTCTACGTGCAGCAATTCAACAGTTATCGTTATTCCATCATTCTTCAATGAGACTTCTTACTTGGCAAAACAATGATGCCTGATACAGTTTGCTTCTATTAGTCTAACATGCCTCTTCTTAGTTTTTAACTGTGATAGGGATTACCGTCAAAGCCAAGAAAGCTATTCACATTTCTTTCACTTTGTCTGATCACTAATGATGATTGGCTACAGTGGAAAATGGAATAATTACATGCAAAGACCAATTTTCCCACCAAGTCATAAAAATAAAACACAAGTGGGCTTTGAAAATTGCAGTCCTCGGTTCATCTCCAGATTACAATGCCTCTCAAACAGTTTTGAATTTTGAAATGGTAGATGGACAGAGTGAGTGTAGTGTTCACCATCAGTTGACAATCCCTAAAGTTCACAATGATCTTGTTCAGGAACCTGTATGTTCTTATGTTCCATTTCCCACTTTTCTTCCAGCAAGCCCAAATAGTCTTGTGCATGCCAATGTGTAGCTGTCAGGTTAGCCACACAGATTAAACAAATTTCCCCACAGCTGTCCTGGAAACAAGTCTATCGAGACAACTAATGTGGGTGTGTGTGCTGGTTCTCCCCTTTTGCAATGCCACTGTTTGGTTTGTTCCACCTCTCAGGAGCTGTCTGCTGTGTTTGGCAAAGCAAAAGGAGCCTCCAGTATGTCCGTAAACTGCCTTTGCCACCAGCACCACAAGAGGCAGTTCATATTCCTTGAGGAACTTAATGTAGGATAAGGGTTAAGTGCTATTAAGCTAATGAATAAGATACTTCATCAGTGATACATTCTGTAGCAGACACCCTTGGAACTGGGAAAAAGCTGTCAGTTCCAAGAATACTCTCTCTTATCCATATAGCGTGAATAATTAAGAAAATATTGTTGCTTATCAGTATGAGGACAGCCTCACCTGTCCTCTACGTTCTTCATACTATCTTACAATACAGTGGCAGTGGTAGTGAGCCCCTTACTGGATTGTAGGAAACTTTTGGTCCTTTTGATTGATGGTGAGGACATTCAAAGCACAAGATTAATCCTCCAGGAAGGCCTGAGGCAGGGGAAGTTTTTAATACTGTACCAGCTCAGGCCTTACTGCCAAATCTGAGAAAGTCTAGGTAGCATGGTTTGATACACTATTGGTAAAACTGCTGATGTAGTTTTTACCCATTTTATAATACACAAAGAATCTTGCACTGGTTCTATTATCTAGTCCAGCTCTATTAATTAATGCCAATCTCCTGCCTTTTCCCTATATCCCTGAACACAATTATTGCCCAAAAAAAATCCATTGCCTGCTTGAATGTCTGAATTGAATCTGTCTCTACCACGGGCAGTACATTCCATACCTTAACAACTTTCTGTGTGAAAACATTTTTTGTTCACATCATATCCTTACTTCATTTGCACACTACTTTAAACCTATGCCCAGTCGTTCATGTTTCTTTTATAAGCAAGAATAGCTTCAGTCTATCTACTCTGCCTGGCCTGCTCATGATTCTGAATACCTCAGTCAAATTTCCCTTTCGCCTACTTCTCTCCAGGGAAAACAGCTATAGCTGAAGTTTCTCATACCTGGATCAATTCTTGCAAACCAGTTCTGCATGTTCCACAATGCATTCACATCTTTCCTATAATGCGGCACCACAACTGTACAAAATATTCCACCTGAGGTCAAACAAACGGCTTGTACAAATTCAACATCACTTCCTTGCTATGGTACTCTGTGCCCCTGTTGACAAAGCCGAGAGCACTGAATGCTTTACTTTCTGCTTTCTCCACCTATTCTGCCCAGCTTCACTTGTGCACATATGCACCCTCATCCCTTTGCCCCTGACCCACCTTTAGAATTGTACCACTTTTTTTCCTTGAATGACTTTCAGTGCTTTTCTGATCAATGTACATCACCTCACATTGAACCTCACCTGCCACTATTTGCTCACTCCAACAACTTGTTAATGTCCTTTTGGAGTGCCACACTATCCTCCTCATATTTTACTATTCTTCCAAGTTTAGTGTCATCTGCAAACTTGAAATTACCCCGTACATACCAACATCATTAATGTGTATTTATATTAGGAAAAGCAAGGGTCACAATACGAGCTCCTGGGGAACTTTTTCCCAGCTCAGAAATATCCATTGACCATTATTCTCTGTTTTCTGTCTCTGAGCCAACTTTGTACCTATGTTGCCACTGTCCCTTTTATGCCATGACCTGCATCATTTCTCATGAGTCTGCTGTGAGGTATTGTTTCAAATGCCTTCTGGAAATCTATGTACACACATCAACAATGTTACGCTTATCAACCCTTTCCATTGCTTTTTTAAAAAGCTCCAGCAATTTGGTTAAACACAATTTCCCCATTAGCAATCCATACTGACTCTTCCTAATCAAAGCACCTTTTTCCATTCGATTACTGATTCAATCCTGAATAATTGTTTCCAAAACTTTTCCCACTTCTGAATACCCGGGCTTCTAAATTCCAACTTACCTGATTTTTTTTTTTGACTTCAAGAAAGCCAACACCTCCAGACTTGACAGCAGTGCTCCCTATAGATGCTATTTTATTCTCAGTCCTTCTATCATAATCTATAACTTGGAGTACTACACAAGTGTCCTACTCAGTTCATATTCCTATTGACAGTCCAAAGGAGGCCCAGTATAGTGATTAGAACAATGGCCAGGTGGATCTCACTGACAATGAAATTCTTGATGTGGGGATGTTAATCTGGGCCAATCAGGGAGCCCTGGCTGACAGATATAAAGAGGAGATTCAGTAGTCTACTCAATCTAGGGACTGGCTTTGAATAGGCTGGTGACAGCCCAAGTCCAGTGCACAGGTAAATAAAGGGTGAAATGGTCATGGGATACCAGCCTTGGTGCAGTGATTTCACCCACCTGCCTCAGATTTCAGAATAATGGTGTCTCAGGAGAAGCAAATTACTGAAATATTCCACAGTTCTTAGTTCCACAGACCAGGAACTTTGTTATCTTTCAAGATACAATCTCAGATTCAGGGGTGTACAGCAGCACACCACTTCCTGCCCTATCAAATTTTCCTTCAGCATCCAATCATTATTGTGACATTTCAGAGAAGGCATATCTAACAGCCTTGCCCTTCCTTGGATAAGGATACATGTGAAGAGAAACATTAATGAGTACAATGTAAAAGGGTAGAACAGGCCTGGGGGAAGGGTAGGATAATGGCGAATTCCTGTAATGTTAATCAATATGATATTATCCACTGACTTTTGGCACTAGGGCCAAGTCAAAATGCTTTTTGCTACTCATGCAGTAGAGAGTGAAAAATTAATAAAGTGGTTGTTCACAGTATGAGGACAAATGCATGTCTCTCTACATCTTCAATGTGATCTCACAACACCCATGTGTTAAGCTTACCCCATAAACCATCGCTGGCATATGGTTTGGACAGTACACATAATTCATCCAGGTTCTGTGTGCCACACCCTCATAAAAATCTAGCCCAATATCTCAATGCATCATAACAATCAGTGATAACTGGATAAAAAGGTGTCTAGTATAGAATGTAAAATGTTAAATGATAAATTAATGTTAGTACATTTTAGTCACAGCTAAGCAGAACAGATTCAGTAACCAATATCAAAAGATGACTAGCTGCAACACACAGGTTGGCTGAAATACATCCAACAGGTCTCTACGCTAGTATGTTTGTTTTGGCAATCAGAGCTGAACTAGGTATGTCCAAGAATGTAATCTTCGAAGGCAAACAAATTGCAATTCCCGAAGCTCTACTTCAAGATACGTTA
Organism: Ginglymostoma cirratum; assembly: GCA_024137785.1. Classification (NCBI taxonomy): domain Eukaryota; kingdom Metazoa; phylum Chordata; class Chondrichthyes; order Orectolobiformes; family Ginglymostomatidae; genus Ginglymostoma; species Ginglymostoma cirratum. The sequence goes on from JAHRHZ010000024.1 coordinate 10,404,710, forward strand.
GTCAGAAACTCAGCTGGACTCACTACATAAACATACAAGAGCAGAGATAAGGTGTAGAGCTGGATGAACACAGCAGGCCAAGCAGCATCAGAGAAGCAGGAAAGCTGACGTTTCGGGCCTGAATTTCTGAAGAAGGGTCTAGGCCCGAAATGTCAGCTTTCCTTGCTCCTCTGATGCTGCTTGTCATGCTGTGCTTATCCAGCTCTACACCTTGTTTTCTCAGATTCTCCAGCATCTGCAGTTCCTACTGTCTCTGGCTACAAGAGCAGTTCAGAAGCTAGGAATACTGTGGCAAGTAACTTACCTCCTGACTCTTCAAAGCCTGTCCACCGCCTATTAGGCACAAGTGAGGAGTGTGATGGAATACTCCCCACTTGCCTGGATGAGTGCAGCCCCAACAACACTCAAGAAGTTTCACACCATCCAAGACAAAGTAGCCCACTTGATTGGCACTACACCCACAAGCATCCATTCCCTTCACCACCGATACTCAGTAGCAGCAGTATGTACTGTCTACAAGATGCACCGCAGAAATTTACCAAAGATCCTCAGATAGCACCTTCCATATCCACGATCACTTCCATCTAGAAGGACAAGGGCATCAGACATATGTTAACACCACCACCTCCAAGTTCCCCTCCAAACCACTCACCATTCTGACTTGAAAATATATCACCATCCCTTCATAGTCGCTGGGTCAAAATGCTGGAATTCCCTCCCTGATAGCATTGTGGGTCAACCCACAGCAGGTGGACTGCAGCAGTTCACGAAGGCAGCTCACCACCACCTTCTCAAGGGCAACTGGGGATGAGCAAGAAATGCTGGCCAGCAGCGATGCCCAAGTCCCACAAATGAACAGAAAAAAAATACATGTATGCCTTATGTGTACAGAAGAAAAATACCTAGCGATTGGTATATGAATCCAAAAATTGGCCTAGCATTAATAAGGGCATTGTTGTGTGAAGCATATCAATTCTATCCACCTCAACAATTGAGAAAACCTTACCTTCACATAAGATTCTTTCTGAGCCACGGTACAAAATTATAATTGGTATTTTCCATGTCCAAAGATGTGGTTATATTCGAAGGACTGATAATTTCGTTAAATTCCCTTTTGTGCATCAAATCAATGATATCACTGGTGCGACATTTGTTGACAGACTAACTGCCGTATTCAGCATGTTTGATGTACCCCAACACCGTCTCAGACATATGCAGGAAATGGGATATTCAACCTTTTCTTCTCGCTACCCTCAGTCAAATGCCTTCACTGAGAACACCGTTCATTCTATAAAATCTAGGATCATTTTATGTAAAGTAACTTACCAAGATTGTTGGATAGCTATATTAAAATTGCATACTGCTTCTCAAGGCAACAGTTTGCACTTCCTGACTGCTTTCTTCCTTGGAAGAGCGAATCACGCAGATTTTCCCTCTGACACTCTCATTACCCAACCAAAGCATTGTTGGAAAGAAAAAAGAAAATGTTGCAAAAGCATGATCAATGAGTACGCAGACAGTTATCCCAACTTGCATGAGAACAAATCATACAGGTATGAGATTTTTGCACAAACACTTTGTCACATCCACCCTCAGTCATTTGACACTATAATGATCAATGGTCAAGTCCTGCAAAGAGCTAGATGACACGTCTCAACTATCTATCATCAACATCCATCACATAGGATGACAACTCAGATACTGAAGATATGATGTCACAGAGCAAACTCACAACTACAGCAAATGATGCACATCCATCCACAATGACATTTAGTGCACCACAGAGTAATGCAGCACTGCCAAGTAATTGTATAATTGTATAAGGACCAGATCTGTTCATGCAATATGTCCACCAAAGTGATAATTGAATGTATAGAAGCACTATATCTATATACATCTTGTACATGTGTATATTTTGGGAAGCATCATATCCGCATCCAAATTGCCCATCTTTGTCAAAGCTTTATAATTTTCAAACAGAAATGTTGAGATAGTGAAATTTCTAGGTAATGACATTTCAAGGTTTGGCAAGAATTGTCATTCAAAGAATTCTGAATGCTTAGGACAGACAAATGTTCCATTTTATTGAAGGCCACTATAAGGAATCAATGCAGTCCGAACTTACCTACCAGTAAAATGTAGGACTATGTGCTAGTATTAATCACCTGTGTAATGTTGTATAATAAGCAGCTATTATCCATATGTGCTATTGTCAGGATTGTGCACCGTGGCATGTGATTATGCATCATCTCACAACATTACTATCTGCCAACATAATTATGCACATGGACACATCGGCTTTGATGAGCATTGTAATGAGCCATTGCACAAATATGATAAATTCTACACCACCATTATTCATCATTATGTTACACTTATACTATTGTACACTAATATTACAAGTAGCTTAAATGCCCTTTTACAACATCATTGCATTATGAACCTATATCAAAGACATCAAAACCAGCACAAGCTCATTGTCTACAGGATGATTGTCCTTCTGGACGTGTTGGAGACATTGATCAAGCATAGCAGACCTCTCACATTCCTATAGAATTATCCCCATTGATATCTCTGCAAAATCCAGTAAATCCAATTGTAAGATAGGTGCTAAAGTATAGTATCCCCTCTCAGTCCTACATTGTGGGACCAGGCATGGTCAATCAGGTGCATTGGTGGCCCAGATAGTCTGTATACCTGACATAAGAATGTTAAATCAAGCTCTCTATTGTGAACTTCATCACAACAAATAGTTACCAGGAGGACAGAGGAAATGCTCAAGGATGCTGTCAAAGCTTCACAGAAGAAAAAAAAGAAACATTATGGGAATCTTTTGTTCAAGAGCTGGAGGAAAATGCATCTAAGAAGGTACCTAAATTTGGGTGTCTCCAACAGGTCCAACTGGAAGTCAAGCATCGAAGCAGAACTAAAACATGAAACACTAAATATCCCATCATCCAACTGCCTCACCAAATGCCACCTTTCCTATGTGTGTGGATTCAGCAGAGGACTAGTTAGTCACCTCAGGACCTACAACCCTGAAGCAGAAGAATGTCATCCTTAGTCCTGAGGGATTACCTAAACAAAAAGTATATTAACTATACTTCAAATCAATACTACGGGCCGATATAACATAGAATCATAGAATCCCTACAGTGTGGAAATGGGCCTTTCGGCTCAACATGTCCACACTGACCCTCAGAGCATCCCATCCAGACCCATCCTCCTATAACTCACCTAATCTACACATCCCTGAACACTATGGGGTAAATTAGCATGGCCAATCCGCCGAGCCTGCACATCTATGGGCTGCAGCACAGTGGTTCAGTGGTTAGCACTGCTGCCTCATAGCAGCAGGGACTTGGGATCAATTCCACCCTCGGGTGAATGTATGTGTGGAGTTTGCATATTCTCCCTGTCTCTGTGTGGGTTTTCTCCCACAGTCCAAAGATGTATAAGCTGGATGGATTGGTCATGCTAAATTGCCTGTGGTGCTCAGGAATGTATAGATTAGGGGGATGGGTCTGGATGGGATGCTATGAAATGACAATATTTTTGAAAGATACTATTTAATATTAATTCATACCGAGTCATACAACATGGAAACAGAGTTTTCGGTTCAAACAGCCTATGCTGTACATAACCCCAAACTAAATTAGCCCCACCTGCCTCATCTTGGCCCATATCTCTCTGAAGCTTTCCTATTCATGCACTTATCCAAATGTCTTGTAAAAATTGTAATTGTGTCCACATCCACCACTTTCTCAGGGAGTTCATTCAATTGGTAATATTCCCTGAATCTTATTCTTTATTCTTGACGACATAAAATGCTCCATTGTTGAATTAGAAAACAGGGACAGGGAATGTGAAGCCATTCAAAAAATTTTAAGCCAATATCTTTCCTTATTGGAAGCTTATTTCTAGCTTTAGATGCCATAGGCTTTAATGTTATATTATATTCATGAGATATAAATAAGTCAAGAATAATTATTTGAATAATTATTGTCAAATTCTTTGTTAAATTGTCAGATTAAATGTGTTTACCCCTTAATTGTGCAAGACAAGCTGTGCTAATTCCATGCTTGCTGTAACATGTGCTCTCAGTGCTGTGTCTCTGACTGCTAAAGCTACTTTTCTCACTGCAGGACTAAGTCTCATCCGCAGTTATCGTTTTCCACTCAGCAGTTGTTATTTCCTTATGCAGGCTGAGCTTACTGGAAAGTCCAAACGTTCAGGCTAGAAAATGAATCTACACCTGTATTGCGATGCATAACTTATATAATCTATTACCATTGATCTGATGTATGTTTTCTATCTGTGTGCAATATGCATTTGTGTGCTAGCATCAAGGAAACTCCACTTTATATCTCATGCTGACTTTCACTAAGATTATTGGCAGAAGGAACTTTTCAACGCTGTTATACTTGAATATAAAATATATATTCTCCTGCAGCAACTGATCTTGCACTGAAATAATGACATTTAACAATAATCTTTTTGGGGTGGTATAGGCTGTGCATAATTTCTGTCATAATTATTTCACTAAAAAAAGAGCAGAATAATTATTTTGGGTGTTGCTCTACAATTTTATTAAGGCAAGACACATATTTTCAAAGCATATTTTGATTTGAATCATTGCCTCACCATAAAGCTTGGTCCCATTATAGAGCAAATATAAGTGGATGTATTGGATTAGATCAGTAGAATTCTGTATCATAGATAACCAGTTTGGAGCTGTCACTCACAGCCCATTGCCAGTAATAATTATACAGAGAATAGGCAAAATATGTATCTGTTATAAGAAAGAGAAAATAATCACATTTTTATTTGTCACAAATCCCTGATTTGAAAATAAATTCTATCTTGCCTTTGACTTTGTGTTGAATTGAGAATCAGGGTCTTCAAATAAAACCTCCAAATTTCAATTTTTTTAATATGTTTGGCTCAAACCTTCTTTTGAAAGAATGTGTCTTAGATCACCTGACAGAATCAAGGAATAGCAGAGTCAGTTCAGTAAAACAATCAGTTAGAACTGATGAATGAGTTTGAGGTTGTGATTCTGGACATCATTGATGGCTGCAGCAAGCAACAGCAGTTATTGAGAGGCTAGTGACAAATAAACAGAGTCTGGACTTCACTTCCTGGGTGCAAATGGATCCTTCAACATTTGGACTGGTTCAGTGGGTATTGCTAATGAAGTTAGCATTTATTGCCTAACATTGAAAAGCTGATGTTGAATCACCTCTTTGAACAGCTGCAGTCCAAGTGATGACGACACTCCTACAATTCTGTCAGATAGGGAGTTCGAAGATGTTGACCCAATGACTCTAGACAACAGATGTCCGATTCACGATGCTGTGTGTCTGGGGCAATGATATAAAGAAAGTAAGGAGGGGATAACTGAGGCACTACTATCCGTACATAAATGTTTGAGAGGAAAATAAAGACTGTAGAGGACTGATAAAACAGCATTTATGATTTCTATCTTCAAAGAGCAGATTGCAACGCAGTCCAGGATGATGTTCACACTAGTAAAGGTATCAAAATTTTTGTTAAATTATCAGATTACCAATATCTAGAGACAAAAAAAATAATGAAAATGTCAGCATAGATTTTAACCAATCAAATTAAATTATTTGTAAAAGAGTGGGCAATGTCAGCATACAGTGGATGCGATCTTTTTTACATTTTTTCATAGAATGTGGGCACCAATGGCTAAGCAAGCATTTATTGCCCATCTCTTATAGCTCTTAAACTGATTGGCTTGTTAGGCAATTTCATAGGGCAGTTAAGAGTTAACTACGTTGCTATGGGTCTGTTGTCATACTTAGGCCAGGGAAGAATGGTAGATCTCCACTAGCCAGCCCTTGGCCGGTAGGTGGCAATGCCAGTTGTGCTCATACAGTAGACCCCCATTGAAGCCAGTGCTCTCATTACTGTGGGTGAACAATTCTCCTGTATAGCCCCCAACCCAGATATTCTTTAGCATATCAGCCCCTCTACAAATATCGTTATCCCTCTTCACAATTGTCAATCCCTTCCCTCCAGGATTATGGCCCCCCATCCTAAAGACTAATTTGCTAAGTCTCACTATGCTAGCAATGGCTGTGCATGCCCAGTCCCTCCCTCACTCCCTCAGTTTCTGTCGACAGAGTTGGCAGATTGATCATAGCCCAGCCATCATGGACATCCTTAACCCATGTCCCCAGACAAGAAGTGCCCAGAACTCTCATTGGTGCTTAAGCATATCCCTCACTGTATTAGCCCGAGCCCAGACTGGCCAAATTGAAGCCAGAGGATTGACTGTAACGCACTCCCTAGATTGCAGAGACATGAAGCCATTGATAAAGATAATCCTGACCAGATTCCCAACTGTAGCTAATCCTCTTGACTATTGTGGGAAGCTTCTCTTGACTTATCTTACCCCTGACTGACGGTGCCTCCATGGACTTTGGTGAAGACTATATCCCAAGGCTTTGAGATATGGATGCTTGTTTGTTGCATGTTGGATGCCAATGAGGGGTGTGTGCATCTGGTGCCTGTGGATTGTGCCCTGATCTGCGTTTTGATCAACCACGGCATGAAAGTTATTCAGAGGAAGCAGTGAGCTGAATCCACATGGTACTACTTCTGGTTTCCAAGTTGAGTTTTCTCAACATCTAGCTTCTTTAGCATGTTTGGTAAGATAGGAAGTCAACTTTAATGAGTTGAATTGTCCTTTAAACAAGATGTTTAACAAGCTGGACCCCCTTTAATTGGCATCCTGATAGCAAGAAAACAAAGGTACCACTTGTAAAAAGTATAAAGGATGGAGGGAGATTCTCCCAGCTTTGAGATGGGACTTAACTGGCTTCTCCCATCAGTGGATTCTGTCACAAATCTTGCCGTAGCCCATGTCACTCATCCTAAAAGATTCTATCCCAGGAAACCACCTATTCCTTGGAAGTTAAGTCAACAGAGATTTTCTATTTGGCTTATTGTTAAACACGGAGGTCGTTGTCCTGTTATTTTTACATGGCCCTATTGAGGTAAAAAGTATTCAATCATTTCAATGATTTGCAGCTTGCAGTCTAGAAAGGTACACAATGCTGACAGGATTCAGAGTTGAAAGGAGGTCTAGTTGTGCATTACATGAGTGCCAGTGAGTCTGCATATTTTAAAGGCAGATTAACCATTTTGAATGATGTTGTATGTATTGTCCAGAATCTGACACTGACTGGGGAGGAATTGGCTTGCAAGGAGAAGCACACCAAATGGAGACAAAGCAAAAGAGAGAGCTCCCATGTCTTCCATCATAGCACAGAGACTGATTATTTTTCCAATCTCCTTCTTATATAACTGAGCATCCCACTGAGACCAATAGAATCTGCCAATGGATCAGCCCTCACTATCCTTCCAAAATGTTCATTAACTGGTAAAGAAGGAACTTGTCATCTATTAACTATTGGGATCTAAATGCATTGGAGGAAATTCAGAGAAGGTTTATTTGAATGGTACCTGGAATTGGCAGGTTGTCTTATGAGGAAAGGTTGGACAGCTGGGAAAGTATCTACTGGAGTTTTGAAGAGTAAGAGGTGACATGATTGAAACATGTAAAATCCTGATGGGTCCTGACAAGGTAGATGCTATTGCTGCTCCTGCATTGTACGTTTGTATTAACTTATGGTGTATCAGTACATCGACATGATGGTTCGCGAAGAAAGCTTGCTGAAGGATGAAGACACCTTTTCTGCCTAATAAAGTTTTCCTAACTGGCTTCATCTTCCAATATCTGTGCTGCCCGTACTTGTGACAGTGTGTTACTTATAACAAGTTTGCAGTTTGGCCTGACTCACAACTCCTCTAGAGCTATATTTCCCTTTGCATCTCACCGTGTTCAGTGTTCCCCTCACCCCTCTTTACATATCATCACTTTTTACTGCCCTCCTACGTAAAATGAAAAATTTCTCAGTTCAACCTCCATCTCAACTCATAACGTTCTTACATCTCAGAGTTTACTGCTCAGTGATCCTTCTTTACTCTCTTCCTCTTTGTAAACTCACTGTCATGGCCACCTCCTTGATCTTGTCACCTCATGTGAACTTAAATCCCAGTTGTATCAACTGCAGGTAAGGCCATCTTTGATCAAATTTCTTTTTTTATCAATTTCCACCCAGATCCCCCTTTCACATCCCAACCCTTGTTCCTTCTGTATTGCTCCAAGAAAATCTTATCCCCGGTTAATTTACAACCACATTATAAAACCCCAACATTTTAACATTTGTCCATTTATGTACCACAGCATTTTGCACCAACAGATGTCTCAACTGTACCCTTATCTCCACTTTTAGTGATTTAATTTCCATCCAAACCATAACTGTATATTGCTTTGTTTATTCTCCATGGACCAGCTCTGACTCAGCAAGAAGTCAACAACACCTGCAAAGGAATAGGGAAATCTAGAATTTTGGAAAGACTTTTTGTATCATGACTGCATTGGACTAAGTATGGATCTGTGCCAAGAGACCACTTGCAGTCAAATGGACTGCCACAGGGTTCTGAAGTGTAGCAGATTTAACTCTGTCATCTGGTGGTTTCTACCAACCACTGGCATGTTGCTTATTCTACCAAAGCAGATTTGTCAAAGGGTTTAGTTGTGAATACTTGTGTTGAATCATATGTCCTACAGCACCTACAATATATGAGAATAAGACTCTATATTGTTGGACGGCTGCAGTGGATTCCTAATACACTTGGAAGTGAGGCAACACAACTGCCCCACAAAGTAGGGAAAGGTGCGGAATTATGGCAGGATTTGAGAACATTCAGAGTGTATATTGAAAGAGTTGACATGCTTTTCAGATCTAATAACATTTTAGAAGAGGTCAAGAGTCAGAATAAACAATTCTTGACAGCAAGAAAGCAATTTTGTTAACCAAAATTGCCTGGAAGTGTATGGTACACTAAAAATGCTTCTTGGTCCCAATAAAACAGAAGATGTGCCATTCAATAAAATCATGATGAAGTTGGAGGAACATATTAACCCTCAGACAATAAAGATAATGAAAAGCTATTACTTTGGAACAAGAAATCAGAAATGTGGTGAAATAATGCTGAGCACGTTGTAAGACTGAAAAATATATTACTGCATTGGGTATTTGGTTCATTTTTAGATTATGCATTACAAGACAGATTTGCATGTGGATTGATGGATGAAAGAATTCAACTACAGTTATTAAGCACCTAAAGTCCTACATTTGAGCTTGGTAGATTATTGTATTTATATCTTAATAATACGACATAAAAGAATGTTTAAGAATTTGACCTTCAACAGAGTCAATTACAGCTTCTGTCCACAATCAAATGGTTTGGCCAAGCCTAAAGTGAGGAGACCTGCTCAGAACTGAGCCGGTGATAGTGATTTTGTGACTTATTAACATGGCATGGACATCTTTGTACAGAACTGCCATCTATTTTACAGTCAAAAGATAGGTTGCATTGCAATTGCTTGCCATGTTTAAAAGCACTGCAGAAAGGAGAATTCTTTCAGATATTAACAGAGACAAAGCTGCCTGATGGTATGAAGTGTTCCACTAAAATCTTACAAGCTAAGATTTTTTCTGGTCTGTTGGACTACTTGTATAATCAGGATGATGAGTTGTTCACAACTGCAATAGAGGAAGGAAATCTTCAACTCGAGACTGAAGTATTAAAAAGGATGAATGATAGATAACAAGTTCAAATGGATTCATTTACTTTCTGACTGTCCAAGATCACTAGCTTGGTCTGGAAATTGAAAAAAGGGACTACACTCTGTGAACGAGATGGTGGTAGCTATAGGTAATGCCCAAAGCAGAAAGATGTGCCTGAGCTTATATCTTTTCATTGCATGGTGAACTACTACTCGGGATTTCTGCATGAATGTCCACCATGTTAACTCCACTGTATGAGCTGTTGAAGAAATATGTACAATAGGAATGTTCTAAAACACAACAACATGCATGTAAGAGAAACTTCAACTTATCAATGAAGATCAGTCAAAATTCATTGAGTTACAAACAAAATCTTTTGATAGCCACTTTAAATGCTTCCTGACACAACATTGAGCTCGCTAATGTCATAATTGTGTCCTAATTTTCTTTCCTTTTCTTTTGCTGGTTTTATGTTTTTCTCATTGTTTTCACTGTTTTCCAATAGCAGCAGCTTGTCATTCTTAATCTCATTTAGATACATCTGTTATGTCTTTGTCCCAGTAACATTGCCTTGGGCCATCCATCATTACCCTGTCATCAATTACACTTACCCTCCTATTACAGACCTTCCCTATTCTACTTTCTGCCCAACATCCATGCTGCTTTCACACTTTAAATTGATTGCACAGTTATCTTGACCCCATATTGATGAAAGGTCTCCAACTGTAATATTGACTTGATCCCTTTCCCCATGGATGTTGCCAGAATATTGAATATTGCCAGCATTTTCAGTTTTTACCTTTTTCATTTGCCTGATTTGGGCATCACTGTGGTCCTTCCCTAATACCTGAGTGGTCTGCTAGGCCAATTCAGAAGACAGTTAAGTGTGAACTGTGAGTCTGGAGTCACACGTGGAGCACACATTGTCTGGAATACCAGATTTCCTTTCCTTAAGAACAGTAGTAGACTTGATGTGTTTACAGGCAATCCAATAGGATTTCAGACATGAGCTTTTTAACACAGATTTATTGAATGAGCTGCACTTTAATTCACCAGGTGCTGCGTCGATATTTATAATCTTATCTCCACATCTTTGTTTTGGGCCTTTGGATTACTGATGCAGTTCCATGACCATAATGTTACGATCAGGATCCAGGACAGGAGGTACATGGGGGCCCAATAACTGGGGCTGGGAGCTTCAAGAGGCCTGTAAGCCTGAGTTGGGGGTGCAGAGGGACCTGTTGAGCCTAAGATGGGGAGTGGGGCCTCTGTTCCGAAGCCAGGGGTGGGATCGTTGTACAAACCAAAAGAACCGGGGATGCTGTAAATCAGGAACAAAAACAAAAGTTGCTGGAAAAGCTCAGCAGGTCTGGCAGCATCTGTGAACAACAATCAGAGTTAACATTTCAGGCCCAGTGATGCTTCCTAAGAACACTTTGTGGGATCATTGTGTTCAAGTTGGGATGAAGATGCTGGGACCTGGACAAGGAGTAACACGGGGACCTGTAAATTTTGTCTCCAGTCCTGGCTATTATCCTTATTTTTTTCTAATAATGGCGCTGCATTAACATCACATTCAATACCTTTAGAAGTCCAGCAACAGCAAACTTTACTAGAGTTGCCAGTCACAGATGCTTAAATTCTGGACATCGACAAGAAATAATCTACCTTCATTATATTTATGTTATATGTCAGGGTTTAAGATGATGGTGCGCTGGTATGCAAATGAGGACTGTCACCACTTTTCTGGCAGCCAGTAAGCAAGTAGGCATCGTAATAGTGATTACATAGTGAGATACTAAAAAACACAAATTGCAAATTGGATCACATACTTCATTTTAATTAAACTTAGACAATGGCTATTGATCATAAGATCAAAAGAGTTCTTTGTTGCTGAGGATTCGTGGCATAAAGTTTCAAAGTGGTTAATTTCATTGATTGGTGGATAGATTAATGGAGAATTGCCTTTGCAGCTTTACAGACAAACTTTCACAAGAGTGTACAAATTCAGCTTAATTTGGAAGGTATTTCTTTGTATTTGAAGCTGCTGTTTTCCAGTATCAGTGATGAACTGCAATGAAATGTTGTTAAAATAAATTGAAAACTTCAACTTCCAAGCATGTGTAAAAACAGGAAACATATTAACCTAGTTTGAGGTGGATGCTCCAATGCTATAATCCCACACTTATGCAGTTCTCAGTCACTAGTTGAGATTTGCATACAGACTGGAAATTTGGGAGCAAATTGTTATGTTGAATTGCAAGAGCGGGAGCATGAACTTTCAGTGATAATCTCAATACATTGTGCCAGTTTGGTACCAACAAATGGAAGTGGCTGAGCTCACAATGCTACTAACCAGTTCTTTTTCTTGAAAACTTTAGAGCTACAGGCATAAATGGTCACATGGGGCTATGGTATAAAGGTTACAATAGAAACCTGATTAAAACTCAAGACTGCGAGCATAAAATTATACGGCGTGCAAAAATTGCATGCATTCATATAGCAATTTTAATATAAAATATCCCAAAATCCTTCACAGGAGCATCAGAAAGGGAAATTTTATACTAAAACACACAAGACAATATTCAAACTGATGACCATTGGCTTGGTCAAAGAGATTGGTTGTAAGGAACATCTTATAAGGGGAAAGAAAGACAGAAAAATTGAGATATTTAAGAGGTTATTCCAGAGAATAGGGTCTTGATGTACATCCACCAACGATGAATAACTAAAATTGGGGATTCTCAAAAGGCCAGAATTAAATAAGTGCATATAATTTAGTAAGTTGTACAGTGGAGGAGAGTAAAAAGACAATGAAAGGTAAGGCCAGAAAGGATCTTGAACACAATGAGAATTATAAAATTGATGTATTGCTTGAATGGGAGGCAATGTGGATAAATGGGCACATAGGCAACAGGTAAATGGTACTTGGTATGAGTAAGGATAGAGGTTACAGCATTTTGGATGGCACGGCATACCAGCTGTGATTGCATTGGAATAGTCACATTTAGAGCTAAAAGAGGCAGGGATGATGGGTTTCAGCAGCAGGTGATTTGAGATGGGATATAACCATGCGATGTTGTGAAGATGAAAATAAGTTGTGGTAATGATGATATTAAAATGGTGAAATCCCAATTTAGGCCAAATATGATGGCAGCATTGAGAACAAGCTGTAGCAAGATGGTGACGATGGCAGGTTAGGTAGAGTTTGGGCTCCTGGCCCATCTACTCCCTTTCCACTAATTGACCATATCCTTTTTTTTATTATCAATGCTTCTTATTGTTATTATTTCTTAATTTCACCTTTTGTATAAAATTCATCTTCGTACTGTGGCTGAGGAGCAACAGTTTCAGTTGGACAGCCCCTGTCCTCTGTAGTTTTAATGGGCTCCAGTCCTCAATAGTTCTGGCAGGGGTCCCCATTCATAGAGTCATAGATAATGTACAGCATGGAAACAAACCCTTCAGTTCAACTCCCCCATGCCGACCAGATATCCTCAATAAATCTAGTCACATTTGCTAGCATTTAACCCATATCCCTTTAAATCCTTCCTATTCATATACCCATCTAGATGCCTTTTAAATGTTGTAATTGTACCAACATCTACCACTTCTTCTAGCAGCTCATTCCATTCATGTGCTGCTCTCTGCAAGTAAAAGTTACCCCTCAGGATCCATTTTTAATCTTTCTCCTCTCACCTTAAACCTTTGCCCTTTAGTTTTTGATGATCCCACCCGAGGGAAAAGGCCTTGTCTATTTACCCTCTACATGCACTCATGATTTCATCAACTTTTATAAGTTCACCCTTCAGCCTTCAATGCTCCAGGGAGAATAGCCGAGCCTATTGAGCCTCTCCCTATAGATCAAAACCTCCAAAAATGGCAATATCCTTGCAAATCTTTTCTAAACCTCTACAAGTTTCACAACATCCTTCCTACAGGAGGGAGACCAGAAATGCACACAGTACTCCAAAAGTGGGCTAACTCAATGTCCTGTACAGCTGCAACATGACCTCTCAACTCCTGTACTCAATACACTGACCAATAAAGGCAAGCTTACTAAACGCCTTCTTCACTATCCTGTCTGCCTGCAACTCCACTTCCTTGGCAGTTTCAACAGGTCCTGGTCCTCGACAATTTCGACAGGCACCCCGGTTCTTGGCAGTTTCAAAAGGCCCCTGTCCTTGGCAATTGGACATACCAGTTGGTCATCAGCAGTGGCCAGTTTGTGAAACCAAAAGGCCATGGAATGAACAAAAAATGATATTTGTTTTAAATTGGTCTCTTTTTTTCTTGCATGTAAATTACTTAAACAAATGACGATGTTTTTACGGCGACTGAGACACATTTTATTGCATTTTCACAAGTACAGGTAACAATAAATTTCTATTTCTAACTTTTTAACAGTCTATTTCAGCTTCAGGCAAGAAAAAAGGTTGAAGTTGATGGCTAAGAAACAGAGTTTGAAAGGGGGACCAGGGACTTCAATCTTCTCAATATTTATCTGCGAAAATTTCTGCTTCCCCAGTATTGGATTATGAAAAGATTCTGTTAAATTAGCAACTATGAAATTGCTGCGGGACATGGTAATGAGTTAGGTCTGGGTGCAAACCATGTATATGTGTAAACTAATGTCATGTTTCTGGATGATATTGCTAAAGTGTGGTAGGCATATTAGGAATAGGAGGTGGTTCAATGATAGATTTTTGGCAACAGCATTGATAGCGACAATACTATTGTAGATGATACTCTGAATACATGTAGGAAGCTAAAAATTGAGCCAGGCAAATGTAATTTCACTCAGTTGGACATGTGTTGGAAGAGAATGGTGCAGTCAACTTGGAGCTAGAGACAGGTTGGGAAAAATGAGCAGGACCAGATTATTGTTATCATGGTCATGTAGGCAGCTCAGACTTTAATATATATTTTATTTAAAATACTTTTCGGACCAAACAAAACTTAAAGACTTCTAAAAGAAAAATCAAAATGACCTTTTGCTCATGAGGTCTAGGACGCCGGTAACCACACTTGGAAAAGGAGCACCAGTGTGTATACAACATGAGGAGAAAGTGTTACCTGCCTGGCTTGAGTACTAAGATTGATATTTAACTGTTCCTGCTGCATCTCTATGCCTGTGATAGCTCAGTCTATGAGTGCCCGCTTCTCTTCTGTATAAACTGCTGTTCATTTTCAAAATATGGTGACTTACCTCCTCTTCCTGATGTGTTCAAGATGAAAAGCTCCAATGTCGTCCCTCCTTTTAGCCATGTTTACAATATGCTTTTTTGACAGCGTGAAAACCTGGTCGGAAGGATTCAGTAATATGGTTCAGGGAAACTTGGAGACAGATATGGTCATCAAACACATACTTAACATGTTTGGAGAGGAGTGAGAGGTTAGGGCTGAGGTGCTTGTTTGCAAGATCATGGAGTCAAGTCTTCTCGAAACTGTAAATATATGTATTAAAGAATGGATGTGAGGTTCTATCTTGCTGCAGAGCCTCATGTGGTAGAAATATGAATGGGAAGATCCACATCTTTAATGTTTCTTCCTATGATCCTCAGTGAAGCTTCACTAATCAGATTGGAGAAAGGGAGTTATAGTCAGTTTGTGAACCTACATTCAGATATTATCTGTGTGTAAAAATTTGATTTTATCAGATTGCTCTGGTTACTGAAGTTCTGTGAAGATCTACCTGTGATGAAGAGTCTTAGTTTGAGAAAAGCGAGTATTGAAGGAGGGGGCACAGAAGCTGTCTCTGTTTTTACTGAATCAAATCTCAAGACTGCAGCAAATTGTGCACACTGGCTCCCATATTGTCTTCTCCAACCATGCGCGTTAAAAAAGAAAGTTAAATATAAAACTTGAACAATAGCAACATCACTTTTGTTAGAAATAGTTACGAATACTAAACTTCCAAGATAATGAGAAACATATCATTTACTTGCACAAGACATATATTGTGCAACATTTTGTTCTCTTAGGTTTATGATCTTCGGCTGGCATCCCATTGAATAAGGGGGTTCATTTCACTTTGTCTTGTTTATTAGTAACACCAGTTTGACCTCAGTCAACAAACTTCCACTAATTAGTACTGAATGCCGTTGTGAAAAAGTGTTCGACCTAACTTTTCTACTGGTACGTTCCACCTGTTAGGATCTCTGCTGATTCTTACAATTGCACTTGTCCTTTGAACTATCACAAAGGACTGTGACAAGTTAAGAGAATGCAGACCTTTGGTAATATGCTATCTACATGATTCCATTCTAATTTACAATTGTTGTGAAGACATCAAGTGAAAACTAAACCTTACACATTCTTGGATTTATAAACAGGGGATATATTTAATAGGCAGAAGGAAAACATCATCGCACTCAGGAGTTGTTCAATCCAGTTGTGTGGTATCTTAATCAAAACATACCATCGTCCAAAGCCTCTCCAAAACTAACACTAATCTAAGGAATGTAATGGTATACTTTCCATTTACTCAAATAAGCGATAATACTTGAGAAACTGAACATTATCTGGACCAAGAAGCTCACATGATCCTTACCTCACTGACAACTATAAACATCTGTCTTTTCTGCCATATTGGTGCAGTGTGTTCTATCTGCAACACCATTACAAAACAGTGCTAGCTCTGTCTACACCACATTGTGCCGTATCCCCAGGACACAGAATGATTCCCTATGTCATCGAACCTGATTTCTGAAATGAAAATTCAGTCCATCACCTCCAGAGATTTGTTCCTTGTCCCTTTCGCTTAGATTCCTGTTGTTTTACTGTATGTTATTGGTTTCAGGAAGCACTGATCTTCATTTCTCTTGTGTCAAATGTGGTGACTTAGATTTTGTTCCCAACCTTTGTTTTTCGCTAACTTTTTTCCCTTACTTGAATGGTAAATCCTATTTATCACTCATATTCCACTTTTCCAACTTATTGCAGTTTCTTTCTGTTTGATTTATCTCTCATGCTTCATGACCTTCCAGAATGTTTCTAATGAGATTTTTTTTCACATGAACTCACACTCAGATGAAAACATATATATTAAGAAAAACTAAATTCAGACCTATCTCTTATATTCTTATAGTTTTAGAGAGAGTATTTGGAAAGGCATTCATACACTCATACAGATTTGATACATTTATGCAAACATTTTATCCCTCATCACAACATTTTGAGCTGGGAGGTGTGACAATGCTGTTGCTTAGCAATTTAAAAAAAAACATATTTTGCATTGAGACAACCTGACTACAAATTTCAAGTCAATCCAAATTTATACATTTTAGGCTTTTGAAATTAGAAGTGTGATTTTAAAATTTAGGGGTTGATACCAAGGTGAAAGGTTGTTGTCTGGCATGATATCTTCAATATCTAAGTAGTCATCCTGTGTAATGAGTCATTGATCAAATACAGTTCAGACATGTCATCTACTTATTTGCAGGGCTTTACCATCGCTCATTACTATTGTTATTACAGCAAACTTTTAACTAACTGGTACCAGTGGGACCAGGAGTCTCCTGGTTGATCAATTAATCAAGAGGTCCACATAATCAATGCACACACTAAGTAATTGAAACACAATGCTGGAGCATGCACATCACTGTTATACCTTACTTACAACATAAATCACTTAAATAATAAAACAACTTTACCTCAAATAGAGAGCCTTCTCACTTGCACCCTCAACTGACTACTTGGGCATTGAGATAGTTTATGGAATTTGAAGAGAAATTGACTCGAAATTGAATCAACTGTTGATATTTTGTGTGACCACTTGATTCAGCAACAAGTATGTTTACAGTGAGGTTAAAAAAGAGTTAGGTAACTATAATAATTGGCCAGAATAATGTCGTAAATTTTGCAGTATTTGAGGTATCTAATTTTTGCCTATTTACCCAGAGTGCTGGTTCAAATAAAGTTTACTATATAATCTTACTTAACTTAGGCTGGGCACAACAGTGTAATATCTTTCCATGAACACATGTGTTTATGCGAAAATTTTGATCATGTATGTATAGTCCTAGCTGAAGTTGATATAGTGCTCTATATACTCATTGCTTATGCTCTTGTACTATTTTCTCTCTTCTTTCCGGAAATGCAATGCACATGATTGGTTGGGAAGTATTTGGATCTTTCTTCCAAACATATTGATATTTCATAACCTCCAAAAGCACAATCTACAATAAACTTCAGACTGTTGTGTGTGGGTTATTACACTCAACAAGAAGCATTGTGAAAGGATCTTACATTATGCCCTTGGTCCCACCTTGCATCTTCAGAAGTCATTTCTTGTTTCTCTTCCTGGCTGTCTCAGGGGAGCAGTGATCACAAGCTATCCCTCTGTGCGTGCACACAGAACGACCTTCTGTCAGAGGCAGCTGCTTCCTGGAGATTCTGCTATCAAAATTAGTCATGGCCTGGAAAGTCCTTGCTGGAAAAAAATCTGGCTGTGTTCCAATACATCAGCTGGCTAATCCTGTATGTTCCCCCTGTATAACTGCCAATGTTTATAATAACAGTAGGGTAAAAGACCACATTTGTGCATTACAGAGGAAGGTCTTTTTGTCCAATATCAGAGATATAGATTAGAGCTGTGATCAGTTGGAACAACAGATGCTGTGTGGCATTTTCAATTGAACAGACAATTTTTCTCGATATTTTCTAGGTTTCAGTCACCCACAGTTAACCAATGTACAGTACACCAACAGAAATTCATATAATTTAGACTGTCTCCTTTATCCACAACAACAAGGAAAGGAAGCAATAATTTAAAGCTATTCTTAAACTTGTATACTTCCCTATAAAAAAGTGTTTGGAAAAATAGATTCTTTGTTGTGAGATTTATTTTGTCAGGGTCATTTTAGCTTCTCAGGAAATCAAAATAGTGGAACACAGCCAGCAAAGGAAATATCCCACACAACACAATGACCAGTCTTTCCACATCACTATTTGATAGGATGATTCACCAGCTTCGGCCGAGGGGACGGGTCAAGTGCAAAGTTTTCTTGAAGAACTCTTAAGGCACTAACTCCTATTTGTCAGTAGTTTAAGTTAATTCCAGGTGTGCCATGGAGTGATTGTGTCAAAATAGAATAACCAAGCTCTTTAGGGTGTAGTTGTAATGCCTCTACCTCTGCTGCAGAAGTTCAGGATTCAAGAACACTTGCTCCAGAAGCATGTTATAACATGTCTGGTCAGGTTGACGAACCTTTGTAAACAAAAGATAATACGATGGTATTATATATTATTTAGAGCAATTCTTCCCAAAAATGTTAACAAATAATGTTAAAAACTGATAAGCTGCACTTTATAGACAAAAAAAAGTTACTGAAGAGACCCAAAAGACGCAAGCATCTCTTTACCTTGCTCATCTTCAGTGAATGTTTGTAACAGAAATACTTTTCTGAACAAAATGATGATAAGTCCATGTTGCCATTATTAAAGGATAAGTTGGACAATACCTTCCAATGTCTCACAATGCAATTTAATATGGAAATCAGGAAGCTGCTGTGAGTTACCCTACTCCTCTGAAAGCTGAATATATTACATTTAACAACAAACTCAACAGTGAAAGACATGGAGTAGCATGGAGTGTCTTAATTACAGTCAAATATCCTTCCTTACACTGAAAATTAACATTTATATGCATAAGGGCTCGTTCTTTCAGGTTTTAATTTGCAATGCAGATTTTTTTGAAAAGTTGTTATTTTATTACTTTTTCTTCTTTTTATTTCTTTTGTGCATTTTTTAAAAAATCCCATGGATCTCTATCTCTCTTTAGTTTTTTTCTATTCATGATGTGTCATTGAAGCCCCTAGAAAATCCATTAAGACTCATTGCCAAATTCCCAATGTCAACTTCTAGTAGGTGATGTTGTGCTCCGGGAAAATGAAATAGAAAATTAACTTTTCTGTGAAAATGGATATTATTATTCCAGTTAATGATGCCACACTTGGTCCTCTGTGTACAACACAGCACTGTGTTCAATGCACAAAAAAACCCACTTTGAATGGTTTTGTTGAAAAAAAGACTTGAATGAACCTATGACATGTCACACCATTCAAGGTTTTGGTCTTTGTGTGGGAAAGTGGGACTAATGTAACAACAGAGTATTTTTGGCAGTACAGACTTGATAGGCTGAAGGGCCTCTTCAGTACTGTGTGATTTAATGAACATTGAAAGTTTTCAATCTGCCTGACTCTCTAATGCTCAAACGTGGCAATTGTTTAGTAGTCTTGCCAAAATTAAATTTGCTTTTCTGCCACTTCACCCTGACTTTGTCCTCACATCTATTACTCCTTCTATTTTGCTTTTGGAAGAACAGTTCGTATATGGTGTGATGTTAGAATTTGTACTGGGCCACTCTCCTTTTCTTCAGTTGGCATGTTTCTCCACAGGAGGAGTGCCCTGGTCCTTGTGTACATCTGTCCAGTCTATGTATAGTTTCTCTAAGTTTCCTCTCCATTTGTCGTGGGAGAGTGTGGAAATGATTTGTGGTGTTGAATTTCTGAATAGTTTATGTAGCGACTAAATTCTTCAGCGAAAAGTGCCAGGCAGATGCTTCATCACATCCACCTCTTTGTACCCCTAGTATCAAAGATGCCAATTTTCAGCCAATTTGATTCACTTCCAGTGATATCTGGAAAAAGCCGAAGGCGCTGAATACTGCAAAGTCTATAGACCCCGACAACACTCCAACAAGAGTACTGAAGACTTGTGCTCAAGAGTTATCTATGGCGCCAGCCAAGTTGTTCCAACAGAGTTGCAACACTGCTATCTATCCAACGCTGTAGAATATTAGCGAGGTATGTCTGGTCTACAAAAGGAGGACAAATTCAACCCAGCCACTTAATTACCATCAGTTTACTCCCAATTGTCAGGAAAGTGATAGAAGCTGTCACTGACAGCGTTAACAAATAACAGTTATGCAACAATAAATTTACTCACCTGTGTTCAGTTTCGGTTCCATCAGGGCCATCAGCTCCTGACTGTGTGACACCCTTGATCAAAACATAGCCAAAAGAGATGAACTTCCAAAAGAGGCGACAGTAGCTGCAAAGGCAGCATTTGACAAGTATATTATCCAGGAGCCTCAGCAAAACTGAAGTCAATAGGAATCAGGAGGAAATCTCTCCGCTGGTTGGAGACATACCTAGCACAAAAGAAGATGTTTATGGATGTTACATGTCAATCATTTGTGTCCCAGACATTGCATAAGAGTAGTATCTTAGGTCCAATAATCATCAGCTGCTTCATATTTGCTGATGTTTGCTAATTGCACAATGGTCAGCACCATTTGAAATTTCTCAAATACTGAAGCAGGCCCTGTTCATGTGCAGCAAAACCTGAACTGCATTCAACCTTATACTGTTAAATAACAAGTACCATTTACATTACGCACGTGCCAGGCGAGGACAATCTCCAACAAAAGTAGAATCTGACTGTCAAAGGCTGATGTATCACAGTGCTAACAGCTGCTGTTGAAGTTCTGAAAACCCCCCAAAAAAACCACACCCAATGTCGACAACAACATCAAGCGCTACAGACCTGCAAGATCTCTGCGCTCCTCCAATTCATCTCTTCATCTCACAACTGCTGAGCCATGTCTTTTTTGTCACTGATCCAAGCTCTGAATGCTCATTCCTACATGCTCTGCATCTCGACCTCTTGCTCCTTCTTTAAGCTTCTCCATAAAATCTATGTCTTTGCCAAAGTTGTTTAGTCACCTGTCCTACATCTCTTTATGTGGCTGGTGACAAGACTTTTCTTCTTTCATATCACTGCTACGAAGTGCATTTGGATCATGTCAGAAGTGCTAAATAGTTGTAAGAAGCCTGGCATATTATGCCATCAGTCATTTTGTATTCGTCACTCTACTTCAGGAGTCTTTACTGAAACATGCACAAATTTCACCTGAATTTGTTTCTGCACATATACCTCCTGTTTTTGGAAAATCATACTTCGAGAAACATGCAAAGTTTGTATGACTCACTGCTCACGCTACCCACAGTAGCGCAATGGGACAGTGGGATTAAATCACCACTGTTGTAATTAGTGGTCGTAATGAGTTGCAGGGTAACTATAGTGATCACACACAGCAGCTCCAGATCTAGGATTTTCAATGTTTCTGGTGAAAACTGTGGAAGTTGAACGGAAAGTCATGTTATCCAAGGATAATGTTGAAATCTGCGGAATTTGATGTGAGACATCAGGTGTGAAAAGATTGTTGCCTTATTTCTCGTGCAGGAAACCAGTAACAAACGAAAGCAAACTTTATTACAGCACTTGACAGTGAGAGAGGTATTAATACGACTGCAATGCTTCATCTTGAAGACTTGACAGATGCAGACCCTATTTCATGCTCAGTTGACATCTGTAACTAGCCTAGTCAGCCAGCAGCCCGATTAAAAACAGCTATTAGTAACTTTTTTTTTATTTCTGGCTTTTCCCCAGTCTAACAATGACTCCCTCAAGGTTGGCAGCTGTGCTTCCCAGAAAAGAAAACATTTATGAACGTAAAGTCTGCAATTATAGTCATAACAATTCAACTCAAAACAACTTTTAGCCACTTCTTATAGCTCTGAACTCACACAGAATCCTGAACTCTTTCAACACAGCTTCATTTACAACAGTGTTTCTTTACTTACTTTGTTCCTTTCGCAATGATTGGCCATAGAAACATATAGGATACGAACAGGAGTAGTCCATTCAGCCCATTGAACTGGCTCTACCATTCATGGCTTCCTTGCATCACAACACCATTTTCCTGTTCTCCCCCACCACTCTCCCCCTCTCCCCCATACCCTGGACACTTTAACCTCTAGAAACCTATCTATTTGCTTCTTAAACATATTCAGCAACTTGGTGGTGAAACTTGCCTTTTTTTTAAGCTAAGTCCCAATTGCATCAAATATTCTTAGAACGTTTTCCACTGTGAGGCCTAGCAAGATTTCTCAAACTACCTGACCAAGCCCACCTCTTTCATTACCTGCCCCACTCCTATGGTTCCCTCTCACCCAATTCTTGTCCATCTTACCACGCACAGCAACCTCTTACCCCAGGACTAGCAGAGGAGGCCACAAATCCAGACTGTGCCAGCCTGGTCAGAAGTTGTTGCCTGGATCAGTGCAGTCTGAACCATCTGGAAGAATGCACAGCAATTTCAGAGAAGGGTAAGACCATCTCCAGACGGTACGTGTAAGTGCCACCATCTTCCCACTGATACCTCATACTCTATCTTAGCGACAGTACGAATGTCCCACCAATATTCATGGTCTGTCACTTTAACTGTTGCCTGCAACATTCTCCCTCATTCGCAGTCACCCATCCAAACCCCTGACTCTGCTAACTCCACATGCCCTCTGTGCTGCCTACTCACCCGTTTGAGATAGCACCTCAACTTCACCCACTGCTAATACCTACTTTGTTCTTAGAACAACCTACAGAAGTAGGATTCAAGACATGTGATGAGCTGCCTGACATTTGGCTTCTCACCACCCAAGCTGCAGACCCTCCTGAATCTGACCTGAATCTGGCAGTGGAGGTTGGCTTTGACTTACTGAGCGAAAGCTATAGCCTTTTACTTAACTGAGGATTACTGAAAAACATGATAAGTTTCTTGCTTTTATTCTGTGAGCCTGGCATCTCTGGCTGAGGGGGTGAAGTGGAAAAAAGCAAGGCAAGGCAATTCAAGGCAGAGATGCTGTGAGACATGCAAGTAGCCTCAAACTGAATGAGCACCAAGAGACCAATTAAGCAGTTTATAAATATAGCCTGGTTAAGTCCTTGAGCTGTGTGCATGTTCCTAACCTCAGTGTGTCCTTCCTACAGCATTACAATGATGGTTGCCAGCGCAGACTGAGGTGCAGCATAAAGTGTAAAAACGTATTGTATGTTGATTGGAAATAAGCCATTAGTGTTCTTAGGAGATGACACATGTCAGATACCAATGTCTGTGTATGTGAAGCAGGGGTGGCTGGTGCCCACGGAATGGTCCTTGAGGTATCAGTGCCCAGTGTCCAACATGTATGTCCTATGGATCAAGTAGTGAGCTGAAGTTTCCAGATACTTGCTCGGTTGAGTATACTCAATGTCTAGTTTGCTCGGTGGGTTTGGGAAGTTAGGAAGTTGACTATCAATAAAGTGAGTTGTGGCATTAGTGATGTGTTTAAATAGCAATAAGACCATAAGACGTAGGATCAAAATAAAGCTATTCAGCCTATTCTGCCATGCAATGAGATCATGATTGATCTGAAAATGCTCAGCTGCACTTTCCTGTCTTTTCCCTATAACTCTTCATTCCCTTAAAAATTTGTTTATTTGCCTTGAACGTACTTGATGACACGGTCTCAGTAGCCGCCTGTGGTGAAGAAGAGGGAAGAAATTCCTTCTCATCTCCATATTAAAGGTATGACACCTTACTCTGGCCCTAGACTGCCCGGATGAACAACATCTACATTGTCAAGTCTTCTCAGAATTTCACATTTTTCAATAAAGTTGCCTTTTCATTCTACTATATTCCAAAGAGTACAGGCCCTATCTACTCAACCTCTCCTCATAAGACAGTCTGTCCATATTTGGATCAACCTAGTGAACCCTCTTTAGACTATCTCCAATGGCAACTATCTTTGCTTAGATAAGGAATCTAAAACTACTCACAGTCTTGCAGCTGACTGCAGGAGGGGAGTTTTCCAGCAAACATTGATCTGTCAACCACCATGGACCAACTAGTCCTTCCTGTTATTTGGCTTTTTTCACTAAATAGCTCCTGTGTGATCTGGAAAATGCTTATTAGTAGGAACATAAGAAATAGGAGCAGAAGTAGACCATTGAGCTCCTCATGCTTGTCCAGTTATTCCATAAAGTGGCTCACCTGTGCCAATTCCTTATTTGAGTCAGCCCAGCATTGCCCTCAACTCCACAATATTTAAAAAAAATCTTTCCAGCTTCCTTTCAAATATTTTCAGTGATTTAGCCTCCGCAACTCTCTGGGTGGATGATTCCAGTCATTCATACCCTCAGAATAAATTCCTTCACATCTCAGTTTTAAATGAATGGCCCCTTTTTGATGAATTATGTCCCTCATTTGCAATTACCCCAACAGTGGAAACATTTTCTCAACATCTACCAAATCAAGGCACCTCAGAATTTTGTATATTTCAACAAAATCACCTCTCATTCTTTTAAAGTCTAATGAATAAAGGTCTAACCCATGCAGACATTTTTGATAAATCAACCCCTTCTGATAACAGGGTTGTGCAATGATGAACAGTATTTATATGAATGCAATCCCTTCCTCTATGACCCCTACATCTACTCAGTGAATTGCAACATACAGCTGATTATGAGATGTCACATGTTCATCTCAAGGCGCCCTGGGGAAAAGCTAGCTAACAATGTAAGAAAAGATTACAAGTTCTTTTAAATATCTAACAGGTAAGAGAGAAGTAAGACTGAACACTTAACCACAAAAAAATGAGGCTGGAGAAGTAACAATGGGGAAAAAAATGGTGGAGTAGCTAAACTGGCACTTTGCATCTGTTTTCATGGTGGAAGACACCAGCAGCATAGCAGAACTTCAGGAGAGTCAGCAGCAGAAGTGAGTATAGTGACTATCACTAAGGAGAAGGTGCTGGGGAAGCTAAAATGTATGAAGTTGGATAAATCACCTGGACCAGATAGGCTACACTGCAGAGTTCTAAAGGAGATAACTGAGGAGGGGGACAGGCATTGGTGGCAGTCTTTCAGGAATCACTGGAGTTAGTGAGTGTTCCAGAGGACTGGAAATTAGCTAGTGTAACACTCTTGTTTCAGAAGGGATGGAGGCAGATGTCAGGAAGCTATAGCCTGACCTTGGTCATTAGTAAAATTTTAGAATCCATTATTAATGATTAAATTGTGGAGTCCATGGAAGTGCTTAGAGTCATAGAGTCATACAGCATGGAAACAGACCCTTTGGTCCAACCAGTCCATGTTGACCATAATCCCAAATTTAATTTATCCCACCCATCTGCATCTGGCCCATATCCCTCCAAGCCTTTCTTATTCATATACTCATCCAAACGTCTTTTAGACATTGTAACTGTACCCTCATCCATTACTTCCTCAGGAAGTTCGTTCTACACATGAACCACTGTCTGTGTAAAAAGGTTGCCTCTCACAACCTTCTTATATCTTTCTCCTCCCACCTTAGACATGTACCTCCTCTTCTTGAAATCCCCCACCCTAAGGAGAAGGCACCTGCCATTCACCTTACCTATACCCCTCACAATTTAAAAAAACTCTTGTAAAATAGTGCTGAATCAGCATGGTTTTGTCTGGGGGAGGTCATACTTGACAAATTTGTTAGAATTCGTTGAGCAGATACTGAACAAGTTAGATAAAGGAGAGACAGTGGATGTAATCTATTTGGATTTGCTGAAAGCCTTTGACAAGATACCACATAGGAGGCTGCTAAATAAGATAATGCTTATGGTCTTAGGGGCAAGGTACTGGCATGGATAGAGAATTTGCTGACTGTCAGAAGGCAAAGAATGAGGATAAGAGGGTTTTCTTCAGGATGACAGCTGGTGACTAGTGGAGTTCTGCAGGGTCAGTGTTGGGACTGCAATAATTCACATTACACATTAACGATCTGGATTAAGGAAATGAGGGCATTGTTGCTATGTTTGCTGATGACACAAAGATAAGTGGAGGTGCAGGTAGTGTTGAGGAAGTGGGAAGCTGCAGAAGGACTTGGATTGGCTAGGACAGTGGGCAAAAAAGTGGGAAAGCATGAGAGGGACTGGAGAGTCGAAGTTCAGGATTCTCTTAAGGTTAACATGTAGGGTCAGTTGGCAGCAGAAAGGCAAACGCAATGTTAGCATTCATTTCAAGAGGGCTCGGATACAAGAGCAGAGAGAGTGTATAAGGCTCTGGTCAGACTGCACTTAGAATATTGTGAGCAGTTTTGGGCCCTGTAGCTAAGGAAGAATATGCTGGCATTAGAGGGTGACCAGAGGAAGTTTACAAAAATGATTGTCAGAGTGAAGGACTTGTCATATGAGGAGCAGTTGTGGACTCTGGACCTGTACTCTTTGGAGCTTAGCAGGATGAGAGAGGTGGGATCTGCTTGAATCTTACAGAACACAGAGAGGTCTGGATAGAGTGGACGTAGAGAAGATGTTTCCAAAAGTAAGAGAGACTAGGACCTGAGGGCACAGACTCAGACTGAAATGCTGAGAGATTCCTGCATGGGCTTGGGGATATTCTCATCAGGCTCACCTACTGGAGGCACTGGGCTCACTGATGAATGGCTGCTGAGCCTTAGAGTGCCCTAATACAGCTGGCAGGTCCTCCATCATCCTATTGGTGTACAACGTCAAATCCCTGACTACTGGAGCATAGGAAGAACCTGGAGAAAAGTCCAGTAAACCAGCCCCGCCAACCCCATCACTCTCATGATGTGGTCAACATTATGGAGAGCCAATGGTCAGAGTAACAATTGCATGAAGGTCTATGTGCTTAACCTACAGCTACTTCCTGACCTTCAAACCATGATTCTCCAAGGGCACGCCAACCTCTCTATTGACTAAGCTAACAATTCAGCCACCTGAGATATGGCATAACTGATCGTCTGGGTCAAGTCTGATACAATTCTTGCATATCTACGCAATGTCTCTACCAGACGTTTCTTGCCTGTTGTTGCTTCTGCAATAGCCTGTGACCATACCCAAAAGACTGTCATCAGCTTAAGGCTCAGAAAGAGGCTTGACCTCCAATGGTGCTCTGTTTGTCAGAGCTCTGTTGGTCCTTTGCTCCTCAGAGCTGGACACCAGCTTCATTGCTGATGGAGCAGGCCAAATGGCCAGAATGTGAGTATGTGCACAAGGAAAGAGAAAGAATTAAGTTCATATTATTTACAGTTCTTCTTCTCATCCCTCACTGGCATGTCTCCTTTCTACTGTGTAACTGGCACAAAACAAAAGGACACCACATTCTCTTCCCTTTGCACTCCCCCTTCACCATGCACAATCACCTGCTGTCCATGTCCTCAGGCCAGTTCCTCGACAGATGTGGACATCCCAATGTTGAATATTCTTCCACTTGTCTTTACCCATTCCTTAGCATTAGAAAACCACAGTTTTCTCACAGAACCACCAGTTTCACCACATGCTATGGTTTCTCCCCTGAAAAAGAAACAAACATACCAGTCCATTCCCCATAAGTAATGTGGCTATGAACTCTATGTTTCCCTCTTCACAGATGCTGCCTGACCTGCTAAACATTTTCAACATGGTGCTAGCATCTGCACTATCTTGTTCCTGCTTTCTGAGTGGGATTGTGTACATTGCAGTGGTGTGAATACAGAAGATACTTTTGTGACAACTGCAGTGTACACAGCTAGAGTGAAGGAATAAATTCAAACCTTCAGATTTTAGACCATCTGACCCAATCTGATTAAAATAGTTGAGCCACTTGGGCTCCTCTACAATTGTCAGTCATACAGACTTCCTGCAAGTCCCAGTATATAAACTCTCCTGGGCTTGCAATATTTTGTTTGCCCTGTTACCAAGCCCTGCAGAAAATGTCTGCTGTGTTGGTAACCTTGCCATTTCCTTCATGAATCTCTATTACCAGCTGTGTGCAAGAGAAAAAGGCTTTGGGACATAAATAATGTCCTTTTTGCCCAAATGAGGACAATTTTTTGTGTCTCACAGTTCTCCTGAGATCCTTTGACTTCAGCAGAGCTATTACATAGTGGTCACCTTCAAATGTTAAAGACCAGAAACCATTTAATATAACATCTGCCACACTGGTGTGCTCCTTATATAAATTTATAGCTCCAAGCCAGATCCCTTATGGAATAAAACATGACAACTAATTTAATTCCTGCGTAATAGGATTTCTTTGCGGATCAATGAACTTATCGCATCCCCTTTCTGGCTGTTTATTCTATGGTTGAAGCTTTATTGCTGCTGCCTTCTTTAGATTAATTATTAGTTTTGACCATTTTTCTTTTAGATCTAATTCAGAAATATCTATATTAAGTTGTTTGTGTGCTCTTGAGTTATCTTTCAGGATGCAACCGGTATAACTTAAAAAACATTGTCATTGCAATCGCTTTTAAGAAAATAGATCAAATTCACAGAGGCCATGGGCTGATGAAGCGAGAATATATGCGACTGGCATTGAATGCACAAGTAGGTCACTGAGAAAGAAGGAATGGATGGTTACAGCTCCAAGACACATAATAACAATAAAAATAGAGACACATTTTTAATGGAGGCAGTAGTGTACAAGAAACATGAAAGACTGTGAGACATCTGTGCAAAAGTCCGATTTTGCTCCTTATGTTTTACTTCTGGGTTTTGTGTTAGTAGGAGCTGGATATGCCTATGTGATTTCATCTCGACTGTTGAAAGGGCAATGCAACTGTGAAGCTCTGAGGAGGTTGCAGGGCTTCATTTGCAGAGAAAGCAAATAGAACTGAAGTTGGTACTATCAAAGACTGCACCAATTTCAACAGTACCTCAGTTGAGATATTCCTGGCAGAAGGAGTCCGAAGGGAGTGGATTGCCAGGAAATGGTAAAAGCCAATCTACTGCTTTCACTGAGAAGGCATGAATACTAGTGGCTGAGGAGATAAGTAATACAATTTCAGTGTGTCATACCTACAGCCAGTGCGGGAAGCACTGAGAGAAGTACAATCGTCATAATTAAGGTATGGGGGAGCCATCAATTATTTATTTCCATGCCTTGTCCTTTCCAGGACTGTGGCACATAAAAGACCAGCTTGTGGCTTTTCCATTTGACAGTTACTGAGAGGAGCTGATTTCTTCAGAATGCAAGCCATCACAGGACAAGCGACAGCAATGCATCAGTGCCAATACATGCAATTCAGTGGGCCCTCGGTAGTTAGTGGCTGAATCTGTTGAATCATAGTTCAGAGCACAAACAAAAAAATAGCAGCAGGGGCATCTTTGGAGAGTCTCAGTCAGGGCCTACAGCTTTTTGAAGTATCCTCTGCTCAACTGCAGACAGACAACTAACTCCAGGAACGTTGAGGATCAGGATAATCACAGAGGGACAGCAGTGAATCTGTGAGCTACTCAGAATCCTGCCACAGACACCGATCACAATAGCAGAGAAGATGGAGGGATGCAGCTCAAGTATTAGCAGCTTGCTATTGCTGGAACATTTAGAGTGGCCTCCTCTGTGCAACATTGGTTGTGACAAGCTAATCAGTCTACAAAGATCTAGACTATAAACCTACCAACTGTAGATACTAACACATTTTATATCCTAAGCATGGTACCAACACCTCGTCAGTGGGCCTCACAACATGTCTTTTTTTTTAATTCATTCATGAGTGTCGCTGGTTAGGCCAGCGTTTATTGCCCATCCCTAATTGCCCAGAGGGCAGTTAAGAGTCAGCCACATAGCTGTTGGACTGCTGTCACATGTAGGCCAGGTAAGTGTGGCAGTTTCCTTCCTCAAAGGACTTTTGTGAAGCACACAGATTTTTCTGACAATTGATTCATTGTCATCATTAGATTTTTAATTCCAGATGTTTATTGAGTTTGAATTCCACCATCTGCCATGACAGGATTCCAACCTGGGCCCCCAGAACTTTATCTAGGTCTCTGGATTAACAGTCCAACGACAATAACACAGGGCCATTGCCTCCCCTGATCTATCACAGACATAAGAGTAATATGAGACTTATCTAGGTGAGGAATGATGATAACAGAGGAGATGGAGATGGAAAATCCATTCAAGATGCTGCCACTTCTCTCATCCTTTGGTCACATTCAGCAAATACATTACATGATACCTAATTTTTAGATTGGTCAGGTCAACCCTTGCAGTTGGAACCATCCTTGGAAAATCTCTCATGGATTTCAACATCCAAAGATTATTGGGTAAAAAAACTCTTAAAGATCAAAGGAGGAATGTGAGAAGCCTTTGTGTATCTTTGCTGAAACAGCATGTGTTGTGTTATTGGTGTTAACACAAATGTAAAAATTGCTGTCAGGATGATTGGTAAACTACATGAAGGGTTCTTTATTAAAGCATAATAAGACTCAAGAGTCTTCTTCTGTAGACATGCTACCAGCTGACTAACACTACTTCACTACTGTCAACGTTAATTACATCATTTCAACAGTATTTTAATCAATATTGGGACAATTAAAGCAATATCACAAAATCACAAAGTAAGGTAAGGTAAAAGCATTGACCAGTTTTGTAGTTTGTGTATATGTGTTTGTGAAAATATTATAATGTAACATTTTCTTTCTTTCTAACCAATTCACCTAACATGTTTTATTTTGCACCTGTTTTTATCCATAGCTGCAAAGTGGCAACTTATTTTTCACGTTGCTCATTGAAGATTCCAGATGGTCTGCCTTTAAAGGAAACACATTGGTGCTTGTGCAGTAGGTGCGTAGTTGGGCACTTTGAGGAAGGGGTGAGAACTGGCTGGTAGCTACTCCCATAAGATCTAAAGCTTAACATGTGACAGGACCAGAGTGACTTCATCTTAAAATCCAAAAAGAAATAGAGGCGGCAGTAATACATGCATTAGTTATAATTTTTCAAAGTTCCGACAATATTGCAATGGTCACAAGCTTGGGGAATAATAAATGTAAATACTTCATTCAAGATATGAAGGACGAAGAAAGCAGGAAACTACAGATCAGTTAACCTAATATCAGTCGCAGAAAAAGTAATAGAATTTATTATTAATTAGGTCGTAAGAAGGCATTTGGAAAATCTTAACGTAATCAAACAGAGTGAACATGCTTTTGTATAAAAGAATGCTTGAATAATTTATTAGAATTCTTCAGGGAGCTAATAACTAATGTGGATAAAGGGGAACATGTAAATGTGGTATACGGGGTAGCATATTCACTTAGAGAATTGGTTAGCTGGGAAGAATCAGAGTGCACAGACAAATGGCTCATTTCCAGGTTGGCAAGCTACAAATAGTTGAGTGCCACAGGTATAAGTGCTGAGTCCTCAATTATTTACAATCTATATCAATGTCATGATTGTATGGTTTCTAATTTGCTCATAACAACAAAATAGACAGATAAGTAAAGAAGGCAAATAGTCTACAAGTGGATATGTAGGTTAAATGAGTGGGCAAAAATTTGGCAGAGTATAACGCTAGAAAGTGTGAACTTGTTCACTTTGGCAGGAAGAATAGGAAAAAAGACAGCGTATTATTTAACAGAAGAGTGATTGCAGAACTTTGCAGTCCTCAGGGATTTGGATATCTTGGTAAATAAGTTACAGGAAGTTAGTACGCAGGTATGGCAAGTGATTAGGAAGGCAAATTGGATGTTGTCGTTTATTTGCAAGGAAATTGGACGTCGGAGTAGAAAAGATTTATTACAGTTGTAAAGGGAATTGATGAGACCAAATTTAAAAGACTGTGTAAGCCCCCTTACTTAAGAAAGGGTGTAATTGCAATAGAAGCAGTTCAATGTACATTCACTCACCTAATTGGGGAAGCAATGGTGACAAATGTCCTTCAGAGAAGCAAATCTGTCACCCTCACTTAGTCTGGCCTACATGTGACTCCAGACCCGTGGCAATATAGTTGACTCTCAACTGCTTTCTGAAATGGCTCAGTAAACCACTCAGTTATATTAATCGCTAACAAGTCTAAACAAAAAAAAAATGAAACTGGACTCAACCTATGGACTACAGCGATTCAAGAAAGCAGCTCACAACACCTTCTCAAGAGAAACTAGGGACAGCAGTCAATGTTGGCCAGCTAGCGGTATCCATGCCCCATGACTAAATAAAAGTAAGGATCAAGATCAGAAGGCATGTTTCAAAGTGCTTGGCAAAGAGGTGAAAAAATCCTTTTCAGAAGTGAGTGGTTAGTGTCAAAGATCCATTATTTGGAGGTGTGATACAAATAGGTTAAATCAAAGCATTCAAATAGTATTAGATTAAATACAAACAACATGCAAGTTTACAGAGAAAAGACAGGAGATTAAGTTAAAATCCGCAGAGGGCCAATGCAGAAATGATGGGCTGATAGCCTCCTACTGAATCATAACAGTTCAGCTTTTCTATGATAATGTGAACACGTCTACAAATATTTCTTGTATCTAATGTGAAAGTCTGTCTTCATGTGAGAATTGCTCATTGACCATACGTGTATAAAGGCCTCCGATGCTTCTTAACTTAACAAATGCAATTGGTAAATCAAATTAATCCAAATGACTCACTAAACAGCTTCTATACACACGGCATCTAATCTCATTTTGAAACTGTTTTAAAGAACAATTTGGCTGTCAAATGCAGTATTTTATCTAAAGCCTTGGAACCATATAATATCCAATATAATATTCAAGAATTAATGGTGACTTGTTAAAGTTTATTAGAAAAGTTCTTATTTTGTGGCTAGTACCCAATACTGCTGATTTTAGCTGCATGTGCAAACAGTGGGATTCTCAGCCCTTACTGCAAGCTGTGAAATGGAGTGCTGAGATTGATTAGACTGTTGAGCTGTATCTAAATGCATTCAGGAAGCAATTAAAAAATCACATCTGTGCATAGGAGTGCAGATTAGGGGTTACTGTCGTAATATTCCTGTCAAATGGACGATTCTAGTGTCAAAACCTCTTCATTAGGCAATCAAATGCCAGAGATGATCATCCATGTTTTGTGAGGAAATGTTTATTCTACAGAAAGCCATCCTCCTCACAGAATTCACTCAAAGCATGAAACTTAATGCAGACAAAGCCAATAATGGCATGAATGAACCGACACACTTGGAAAAAGGTCAGTGAAATGCTGTGTGATGGAATGAATGTATCCAAGATTACAGTCCAGCTTTACATGACAGGTATCCACCCCATTATGTCTGCCATTAGATGTACATTGATAATTTGTAAACCACTTTGTGATGCACTATTTTACCATATTTGTGTTCACTGTATGGTGTTAAAGTGTGTGTGTGTGTCTCTGTGTGTCACTCACTGTGTTGCAAGTAAGTCTGTGGGGTGGTTTGAGAAACTGAAAGCATCAGTAAACATGAGAAAGCAGGCATTTTAAAATCACCGAAATGAAACACTGGTTCACAAAAAATGATATGCAACTTTTTTACGTTAGCTCTGAGTCACAAAACTAGACCTGTCATAGCAGAAGCAACTCATGGAATGTTTACTATTCATGCCCATTCTGAATCAGAATCTCAGGACAGTTATAGTGCAGAGGAGGTTATTGAGCCCATCGTGTTGGTACTGGATCTCCGAATGAATATCATGCCATTCTCCTGCTTTTTCCCATACCCTCACATATTGTTAGTGCAACCAGTTGTCAGACAGAAACTTTATAAGGGCTTGATACAGGAAATCTTTGAAAGGCAACTCAGAACATACAATAGTACAGCACAGGAACGGGCCCTTCGGCCAATGATGTTATGCTGAGCATGACGGTAAATTAAACTTATTAAACTTGTTTCAGGATACATATCTACAGATATGCACTTGGTTGTTACTAACCAGCTTTCTTTCACTACATTCCCAGGCTATGACTGACTGCTCCTCTTTGCTAGATTTTCAATGATCGTCTGCTATTCTGTTGCAACCATTTATCTTTTTTAGGGCACTTATTTTGCCTGGAACTTTACCAACAGCATGTCATTCCTAATGTTGTAAGTGGAACTGTGTGCCATGTCACTTCTTTTGCCAATTCCTGCATGATTATAATTAAAATTCCAAGTGCCAGCAGACAGCTTGTGCAACACATTAGATTTAACACTGGGGAAAGCAGGTATTTTGAGAAACCCACAATCTTCTAACAGTGCTGGATCTCTAGGAGGCCAGTTAAAAGAGTCTCATGGTCAAACAGGGAGGCACAAGAACAGCAAGCTGACATGACAGATGCAGTCAGTCAACTGGAGTAAAGGATGGATGAATCCACCAACATTATTTGAACTGCAATGGCTCTAGTGGGCGTGCATTTGGTTGCTTATCTGGAGAGGCTGGTGACCAACATGGATTGCGAGGTCCAGCACAAATATACGCACAGACCTGCACTCTGTTACTGTGGCCTTAAGGTGTTTGGCCAACACCAGCAACTACAAAGCAGGCTGTGGAGGTCAGGACGATACTCAGATGTAGTGGGAGGGAGGGGAAGGAGAAAGAAACGTACTGAGGACACATAGACAATGTGGGTGACAGATCCTGTAAAGAACCTTGAGCTTTTGCAAATATATCCTTATGTGCATTTTTAAAATGCCAGCTCTAGTGTCATTCTCACTAATGGGCCTGGTAAAGTCATAGTCATGCGAGAAATGAACAACCATTTCTGAATTCAAATCTGGAATGACAAACGGTTGTAATGGTCAAACAGCGCTTATTGCAGACGAACAACCAACTGCTTGATTGTAGTTAGCTTCAGACATCGGGAATGCTTGAACTGTGGCATTGATGACTACAGCCAAGGAATTGCACTTTCGTGAGGGCAACACTGAAGCTAAACAGAGTGTTCAGGGATTGCACTAGGTCCTGGCCTGCACACATCTTTTGTCCTTACACCTACATCATGAAAGTGAGTAAGAAATCAGTCATCATTCCACACATTTGTGCAGGGAAAGGTTCATTGTGAGTATAAGATTTTCAAGGGAGTGCAGTGCCATTCACACAAACACTTTCCCTCATAAACACATTGGTCTGCTAATAAATGTTGCACAAAGCACTGCCTCTTGCAGATTCAACACTACTGCAGAATACTCAAGCAGTTCAGGGTAACTTTTCACTTAAAGGTTGATGCCAGGGTCAAAAGCAGGTCCCTCCGGAATTCTCTCAACTTGCTGACTAGCATGAGAGACTTCACTGCACAGTACGTGAATATGGTAAGCTGACTGAACACTTAACAGCTACCTGACATTATTGCCATGCAATGCTCGTTCACTCTTTCAGTGACTGCTGCTTTTTCCATTGTGGTCAGTAGGACATGTAAAGTGTAGATACTTGAAAGTTGGAGCTATCAAGCGTATGATCAGAACTATAAGGAAACATTTACTGAACAATGGAAATCATACAATCCCTACAATGCAGAAAGAGGCCATTCAGCCCATCAAGTCTGCACTGACCCTCCGAAAAGCATCCCACCCACACCCAACCCACCTCACCGCATCCCCATGACCCCCCATTTGCCTTGGCACTGTCAAAGTTTCAATGCTATATTAAAGGAGTAGCGTTTTCCCAGTAAACCAACACAAAACTCCCCTGACCTCCAAAGATAAAGCACTGCCGGCCATCACAGTAAATATCCTTCCATTCTTTCAGATCAGAGTGAGAATGTAGCAGATCTGAGGCACGGTCTTCTTGTCTTGGGTAAGGAAGTCGTTTCTCATATGTGACGCCTAGGTGAGTACATTTGATTACATTTTCTTAGCTAACATGACAAGGAGGCTGTTTGTGAGCTCAGTGTAAAGTTTACGATTTGCTTGAGATTGCCATTGTTTTTGATGTACATTTTGGGATATTGAATGACCTGCCAATGAAGTACAAACTGAAACCTAGTGGCATTATTAAATCAGTACCATCAAGATTACTGAATTCACCCCTGTCATGGCCTCAGTTTCCAAAAATATCACTCTGCCCCCAAAGAAATAAACAGCAAATTACCTCACCATTCTGCAAATGGTTTCAGCAACTTTGTGCAGTTATTGTGCAGTTGACTTTCAGCCCTAGAAGGTTCCAGCTTTATGTTCTCGTGAATGAATTCCAGGTTCCACCGGATGCAGAGTGATCCCTCCCCCATCCTTTACACCGTGTTTTGTTTCGCTGTCCCTAGCATCAATTATGTATTAGCCTCTCATTTCTGTTGATGTTCTTTATATAATTGTTAATGTCGCCACTCTCCCCTTAGATCTCCTGGCTTTGTGAATTCCCATGTTCTCGTTGATCATGCACTCTTCTCAAATAGAGGTCAATGCTCTGTGACCTGTAACAATACCCACTTCTAGAGTTCTCAGTCCCCTGTAATACTCTGTGAGATCCCATCATTCTGTCTTAAGTTGCCACATTTCATTTAATTACTTCTTAAATGAACTAGTCCAATGAAGACCAACCCCAGACTTGAGTTGCTCACTTTCCACAAGACTCCATGAGTGTCTTCTCATTAGTCCCTTGATGAATATTGCCCAAATGCTCAGCACTGACTATTACGATTGACTTGGCAGAACAGACCCAATTGAGTACAACATGGCCCCTGGACTGACACCATCAAAGCACCCCAACTGATGTACCTGTGATCCCTGAACTAATTGTACTTGAACTGCAGGAAGGCTTATGACCTAATCCCTGGAATGCAACATCATGAATCCCCAGAGTCTGGTCGGACCAAGACCCTGACTGACCATTAACCAACTCCCTGAAATAGAATCAGCTGAATCTTTTGACTGTGGGTGAAAGTAACCCCTGACTGACCATGGTCCCATTTGATCCCCGCACAAAGGACTGTTCCCATTTACCCTTTGCACATGGTTATTTGTTTGAAGCAAGTACAGTGTTTTTGCTATATAAAATGCTGGCGCATCATTCAAGCAGGATGTTGACATAGCCCAGTGCTGTACCATGGTGAGCTCTACCCCCATGAATATTCAGTATTCGTCACTGTGACAAGCGAATTATCTCTCCTGTTGCGCTAAAAAGGAAACAATGCAAGTCTCAGGCTGGCAACCTCCAAGTCAGTGAAAAGTGAATGAGTGCTAAGAAAGCAAGCTAAGAGCCAAAAGATGCATCCTGTGAAGATCCGTAAGAGGTGTATCTGTCTCCGTGCACAAAGCAACCTGGCAGAAGTGTGTACATTGTAGGTGTCACTGAGCTTCAAAGTGAAGTGTTGTAGCATTGATCCAAGAGCAGCCATGATAACGTGGTGAGGTTGATGATTGCCAATGGTGACGAAGGGTATAGAAGAACAGTGTTCACTGAGCATACAGCAGTGTTGTGCTGCACATACAGCACATGAAGACTGAGCCAAGAAACCAGCAAGGTTCAGCAGCCAGGAACCTACTCGAACTCACAAATCAGGAATTTACATTCTCTGGATTGTTAAGAAAAGAAAGGAGGATTGGAAGTGGTGTAGAAATAAGGCAATTTGAGCTAGTATTGAGACACAGGTGTTTGAAGATAAAGTTGATAATGCTTAGTAGTGAGATTCTGAATTAGCCATTTTAAAGCTTAAGGGGAAAATCACAGAAATTTCTCTTGATGTCGAGACTCTCACTTTTTTCATTCTGGCTGGATTTTCCCAACTTTCTAGCCATTGCCCACCGACACCAGAAGGAAGAAATTTCTGATTATTGCCCAAAATCACTCTCAGCGGGGGGATTTTACATGTTGTTAATGGTCTCACAGTCTTTTTGAGGACTCTGCCAGTCATCACTCTGCGATAGAAGGACATGTAGACAGGACTGACTCCATCCTTAAGGCTCCTAATTTTCTTACCTTGAAAGACTATCCCATTAAACCCTCCCACCACATCTAGGATGCCAATTTCTTGGTATCTTACTCCTCTAAATGACTACCCTTACTCTGCAACTCCCTGCCTTACCATTAACTCACTATTGCCAGTCCTGAGCCTCCATACAACCTACATGAACCCAGTCTTTGTATTTTGTGATATCTAGATGTCCCTTATGGAGTTTCTGTAATATTTCTCTTCCGTTTGAATCAATTTGCCAGGTAACTGTATTACACTGTTGTTGGACACCAACAACTCTTCCATTATTGTCAAGTGTTGTTTCTGTTTGAGGTACCTCAAACGGGGGGGGGGGTTTGAGGCCAGACGTGTGGGAAATGGAGGAGATGTGGTTGAGGGCATCCTTAATAAAAGAGGAGGGGAAACTATGGTCTCTAAGGCAGGAGGATATCTGGGATGTCCTGGAGTAGAAACCCTCATCCTGAGAGCAGATGCAGAGGAGGCAGAGTAATTGTGAGTATGGAATAACATTTTTGCAGGACGGTGGGTGAGAGGAGGTGTAGTCGAGGCAGTTGTGGTAGTCAGTGGGTTTGAAATTGATGTCAGTGGGCAAGTCGGTTTCCAGACATGGAGACGGCGAGGTCCAGGAAGGGGAAGGAGGTGTAAGAAATGGTCCAAGTGAATCTGAGGGTGGGTGAAAGGTGTTGGCGAAGGTGATGAACTGCTTGAGCTCCTTGCGGAAGCACGAGGCAGCACAGATACAGTCATCAATATGGCGGAGAAAAAGATGAGGAATGGTGCCAGTATAGTTGCGGAAGAGGGATTTTTCCACAAATCCTGCAAAGAAGCAGGCATAACTTGGGCCCAAATCAGTTGCACTTGGCCACCCTTTGGTTTGTCGGAAGTGGGAGGAATCAAAGGAGACATTGTTAAGGGTGAGGACCAGTGCTGCGATGCAAATAAGTGTCAGTGGAGGGGGTCTGGTTGGGCCTATGGGAGAGGAAGAAGTGGACGTCATTTAGTCCTTCCATGTGGGAGATACAAGTGTAAAGGGAGTGTACATCCCTGGTGAAGATGCAGTGTTGGAGGCTGGGGAATTGAAAGTTTTGGAAAGGGTAGAGGGCATGGGTTGTGTCATGAATGTAGGTGCGGTGTTCCTGGACCAAGGGGAAAGAAAGGAGTTGAGGTAGAAGGAGATGAACTCAGTGGGACAGGATGACACAGAGACAAAGGGTCAACTGGGGCAGTCAGGGTTATGGATTTTGGGTACGAGATAGAAACAGGCAGTGTGGGTTTTGGGGAATTATGAGGTTGGAAGCTATGGATGGGTGATCTCCCAAAGTGATGAGGTTGTTGATGGTCTGAGAGATTTTTTTTATTCCTTAATGGGATGAGGGTGTCGCTAGCTTGTCAGCATTTAGCTAGGAACAGGAATACAGAGTACTGGGCTAATGGTAAGATTCTTGGTAGTGTGGATGAGCGGAGAGATCTCAGTGTCCATGTGCATAGATCCCTGAAAGTTGCCACCCAGGTTGATAAGGTTGTTAAGAAGGCATACGGTGTGTTAGGTTTTATTGGTAGAGGGATTGAGTTATGGAGCCATGAGGTCATGTTGCAGTTGTACAAAACTCTGGTGCGGCCGCACTTGGAGTTTTGCGTGCAGTTCTGGTCGCCGCATTATAGGAAGGATGTGGAAGCATTGGAAAGGGTGCAGAGGAGATTTACCAGGATGTTGCCTGGTATGGAGGGAAGGTCTTATGAGGAAAGGCTGAGGGACTTGAGGCTGTTTT
>JAHRHZ010000024.1:10449610-10460655 GCA_024137785.1 Ginglymostoma cirratum
CCCTCCCCCATTTCTGATGAAGGGTTTAGGCCCGAAACGTCAAGTTTTCCTGCTCCTATGATGCTGCTTGACCTGCTGTGCTCATCCAGCCCCATGCTTGTTATCTCGGATTCTCCAGCATCTGCAGTACCTTTTATCTCTGATACGGGTTTAATGGTGAGTTGGGGTTGGAGCAAAGGGAGTGGAGGGCTGCATTTTCCAATGGGGAGAGGTTTTCTGCTCCTCTGGTGCTGTCTGACCTGCTGTGTTTGTCCACCTCCATGTTTAATAACTCTTTCTCAGATTGTCAAATTGACTCTGTTTAGCCAGAGAATGCAGCAAAGATTGGTAATCTTTGAGACGCTTTTTCTTTCCTTTTCCAATGTAAAAGATGCAATGTGTATTGACGTTCGTGTTGCCTGGTTTACCAGGATGTTGCCTGGATTAGAGTATATTCACTACAAGGAGAGGTTGGATAAACCTGGATTGTTTTTGCCGGAGGGTCAGAGGCTGAGGGGCGACCTGAAGGAACTATATAAAATTGAGAAAATTAAGATTCTTCCCAGGGTCAAAATGTCAAATACTCGAGGGCATAGGTTTAAAATGAGGGGAGGAATGTTTAAAGGAGATGTGTGAGGCAAGTTTTTT
This sequence comes from Ginglymostoma cirratum, assembly GCA_024137785.1. Taxonomy (NCBI): domain Eukaryota; kingdom Metazoa; phylum Chordata; class Chondrichthyes; order Orectolobiformes; family Ginglymostomatidae; genus Ginglymostoma; species Ginglymostoma cirratum. The sequence goes on from JAHRHZ010000024.1 coordinate 10,450,238, forward strand.
TTTATGCAGAGGGTGTAGGATCCTGGAATACGCTGCCAGGAAGGTGATAGATACAGGTATGGTAACAATAGTAAGAGGCATTTAGAGAGGCACATGTACAGGCAAGATATACAGGGATATACATCATGTGCAGGCAGATGGGATTAGTTTAAAATGGCAACATGGTTGGCACAGACATCGTGTACTGAAAGGCCTGTTCCTGTGCTCTACTGTTCTATATAAGACAGGGTCCTCTGTGTTAATGTATTCTAATGCACACAAATACATTGCATTGAATCTGATCGTTTTAAATTGGTTTCTTGAATAATTCTTAGCGCAGTCGAAGTTAGTTAATAAATGATGTCCAGTTGCAGAATCACATCTAATGATGGACATACTGTTCTGAAGCTTGCAACCACAGGTTTGTTGAGGACAATCAAGAAATGTTGCCCACAGGGACGTGTTCTTTGATATCATCCACTTGTTGATGGGATATGCATTCAACATATGTGGAATCACACACTGGCACTGAACCCCAAGTCAAATTGCTCATTTGTGTGGTAGGCAAATGTTGTAGGGGGTCCTGTTAATGAAACAAAAATAGGGAGCATATTGTATGGTGCCCACGAGAGCTAAAAAATTGGTGGTGTACAGAATGAATTAGGCTTAATGTGAAACGTGCATTTCCAGATAGGGAATTGAGATGCAAAGCTGGCGTATTCACAGCATGTTCAGCCTCATCCAATTCATATTTGTAAACCATTTTCATCCCATGAATACTCACTGGCATAAAATATAATGTAACATTGCTCTGTCTTCAAGTTAAAGTCAGTAACACATAAAAATCTGATTTCTGATGAAGGGTCTAGGCCCGAAATGTCAAGCTTTCCTGCTCCCATGATGCTGCTTGGCCTACTGTGTTCATCCAGCCCCACACCTTGTTATCTCGGCACCTGGTTCATGATCATTTAAAGGTGTTAGGCATCAGTCAGCTTTGTGCAGTTTTTTTAAAATTTCAGTGGTTTTCCTTATTGATCATACAGTGAAGGCAGGTAAGAGCGACCATAATATGATTGAACATTGCATCAGTTTGACGGAGAGAGGAATGAGTCTATGGCTTTGTTAAAATTAAATTTAAATAAGGAGAATTATGAAGGAATGGAAGCACAGCTGGCTAAATTGAATTAGCAAATTAAGTTGAATGTTTGGTGAACAGCGATGTAGTGGAATATTTCGGAATATATGAAAGAGATATGTTGTGGTGACTAAGAAAGATTCCAAGGGACAGAACTGTAATCTGAGGTTGACTAGAAATGTTAAAAGATAGTTTCAAACCAAAAGAAAAGCAACGTAATTGTGCAAAGATCGTTGGCCAGAAGATTGGACAAAATATTTTAAAAAGTGCAAAGAATGATGAAAACAAATACAGAAGATGTATTAGTGTATAAGAAAAAGTTAGTTAGAAATATAACAAAAGTACAAAGAGTTTCTATCAGTATTAAATAAAAAATGAACTACGTGAGCACAAGTCCTATAGAATGTGAGACAAGAGAATTAACGATGGAAAATAAGAAAATGGCAGAGTAACTGAGCGGGAATTTTGCATCAATCTTCACTAAAGAAGTTGCATGTAACATCCCAGAAGCAGAACTAAATCAGTAAATGGAAGGGAGGAAGAAACTCAGGAAAATGTGGCTATTGAGATAGTTGATGCACTGGATTTTATTTTCTAAATTTACTTGATTATGGAACGGTCTCCATAGTTTGGAAGACGACAAATGTGAATCCTTTGTTCAAAGCCGGAGGGAGACAGAAAGCAGGAAACTACAGACAACTTTATATCTGTCTCAAAGAAAAATCAAGAAGTTGTAATGAAATAAGTTGGAGCAAGGCACTCGGGTAACTTCAAAGTAACCACACAGAGTTAGTATGGTTGCATCCACGTCCCGGTGTTACTGTGCACCACAAATCAGCCATCCAGCCAACTAAGCTAACTGACACCAAACCTGGAAGTAACAAATAAATTAAATCATTCACGTTTTATAATTCTCACTAAAGAGAAAATAAAGATTGGGAAACTGACATGGGATAATATAAAAGCAGAAAATTCATAAACAATCTTGTAAAAGTATTACTTTAATTATGTTTTAAAAATATCTACAGATTTCTTTTGTTGTAGAATGGAAATATATTACATGGCGCAAAATGTAAAAAGATCTTTTCAGAGCCAGATAGGTTGCTGAAAAGCAATTTTGACAAATTCATGGTTAAGATTCTAATTATGTCTCATTCAATCAAGTGCAAATTTTATCAAATATTTAATAGCAAGAATAATAGCTCAAAGTCTGACTTCAATGTAATTTCCAAAGGCATGGATGTCACAGAACGCTCATCGGACGAGTGAGGAATTATTGACAGAACTACTTCTGGATTTATATGGTTAACTGTAAATGTGTAGAATTCAGAGTTTCTGTCAGTTTCACTGATTAATGGCTGACTGTTTCACCAAGTGCAGTATTCCATGTAATTACCACACTATTCAAATTACAGCAGCCCACAAGGGAACAGGCAGTACTGGATTTATTGTTGTGCAATGAGGCAGACTTGATAAGGGAGCTTAAGGTGAAGGAACCCTTAGGAGGCAGTGATCATAATATGATTGAATTTAGTCTGCAATTTGAGAGGGAGAAGATAGAAGCAGAGTTAACGGTATTACGGCTAAATAAAGGTGACTACAGATGTATGAGGGAGGAGCTGTGCAGAATTGACTGGAAGAGGAGCTTAGCAGGAAGGACAGTGGAACAGCAATGGCAGGAGTTTCTGGGACTAATTCAGGAGACACAGCAAAAATTCATCCCTCGGAAAAAGAAGCATGGTATAGGGAGCATGAGGCAACCACGGCTGACTAAGGAAGTCAGGGATAGCATAAAAGCAAAAGAGAAAGCATATAATGTGGCGAAGCGCAGTGGGAAACCAGAGGACTGGGAAGCTTACTAAGACCAACAGAGTGCAACAAAAGAAGAAATAATGAGGGAGGAGATAAAATATGAGGGGAAGCTAGCCAGTAATATAAACGTTGACTGTAAGAGTTTTTTTTAGGTATATAAAGGGCAAAAGAGAAGCAAAAGTGGACATTGGACCACTGGGAAATGACGGTGGAGAGATAGTAGTGGGGAACAAGGAAATGGCTGAGGAACTGAATAATTACTTCGCATCAGTCTTCACAGTGGAAGACACGAGTAAAATCCCAAAACTTCAAGAGAATCAGGGGGCAGAGTTGAGTATGGTGGCCATCACCAAGGAAAAGGTGCTAATAAAACTGATTGGCCTGAAGGTGGAGAAATCACCTGGACCAGATGGACTACACCCCAGACTTCTAAAGGAGTCAGCTGAAGAGATGGTGGAAGCGATATTGGTGATCTTTCAGGAATTGCGAGAGTCAGGGAGGGTCCCAGAGGACTGGAAAATCGTTAACGTAACGCCCTGTTTAAAAAGAGAGTAAGGCAAAAGACGGAAAATTACAGGCTGATTAGCCTAACCTCGATCGTGGGTAAGATTTTGGAGTACATTATAAAGGATGAGATTTCTGAATATTTGGAAATGTATAATAAAATAGGGCAAAGTCAGCATGGTTTCATCAAGGGGAGGTCATGGCTGACGAATCTGCTGGAATTCTTTGAGGAAGTAATGAGCAGCGTAGACCAAGGAGAGCCAATGGATATTATCTACCTGGACTTCAAGAAGGCCTCTGATAATGTGCCACAGAGGAGGCTGCTGAGTAAGATAAAGGCCCATGGTTTTAGAGGCAAGGTGCTAGTACATATACAAGATTGGCTGTCCGGCAGAAAGCAGAGAGTGAGGATAAAGGGGCCTTTCTCAGGATGGCAGCCAGTGACAAGTGGTATTCTGCGAGGGTTAGTGCTGGGACCACAACTTTTCACTTTATACATTAATGATCTCGATGAAGGAACTGTGGGCATTCTGGCTAAGTTTGCAGATGATACAAAGATAGGTAGAGGGACACATAGTATTGAGGAGGTGGGGAGGCTGCAGAAGGATTTGGACAGGTTAGGAAAGTGGGCAAAGAAGTGGCAGCTGGAGTACAACGTGGGAAAGTGTGAAATCATGCATTTTGGTAAGAAGAATAAAAGCATAGACTGTTTTCTAAATGGGGAGAAAATTCAGAAGTCTGAAGTGCAAAGAGACTTGGGAGTTCTAGTCCAGGATTCTCTCAAGGTAAACTTGCAGGTTGAGTCAGTAGTCAGGAAGGCAAATGCAATGTTGGCATTTTGAGAGGACTTGAATATAAAAGCAGGGATGTACTACTGAGGCTTCATAATGCCCTGGTCTGGTCACATTTGGAGTGTTGTGTGCAGTTTTGGGCCCTGTATCTCAGGAAGGATGTATTGGCCCTAGAGCGGGTTCAGAGGAGGTTCATGAGAATGGTCCCAGGAATGGAAAGCTTAACATATGAGGAAATTTTGAGGACTCTGGGACTATACTCATGGGAGTTTAGAAGGATGAGGGGGGATCTAATTGAAACCTTCAGAATATTGAATGGCCTGGACAAAATAGATGTTGGGAAGATGCTTCCATTGGTAGGACAGTCTCGGACCCGAGGGCACAGCCTCGTAAGATCTTTTAGAATGGAGATAAGGAGAAACTTCTTCAGTCGGAGAGCGGTGAATCTATGGAATTCACTGCTACAGAAGGCTGTGAAGGCCAGGCCATTGAGTACATTTAGGTTCTTGATTATCAAGGGGATCATGGGTTACGGGGAGAAAGCAGGAGAAAGCAAGTTGAGGAACTTATCAGCCATGATTGAATGGCGGGGCAGACTCAATGGGCCAATGGCCTAATTTCTGCTCCTATGTCTTATGGTCTAAAATCTCTCATTCCAGGGTATCCATCTGCTCAACCTCTTCGGAATCTCCTCCAATGCAATTAAAAGATTCATGACGCTCGGTCTACCATGGATCAGAATGACTTCTCTTAGACAATTTTCCTCTCTTTGCCTCAGTAACTAGACCACCAGGATGTTGGGGGCTCTTGTGGAATTGCATCAGTCAACTTCTTCCATTTTAAGTCTACATTTATAATGGGGTTTGCCAAAGTAAACTTGTCACTTTGTAATTAATCTCTGCAATCAGTTGAAGAACTTTACTGTTTCAGTGTTAATATCCCTTTGCCCCTCAACTTGGACAGCACTGAATATCCTTAACTCCAAACAACTTTACTTCTCTAGTAATCCAAATGTATTTGGATTTAATGAGAAATAATAATTTGATGTCAAATGATTACTTAGTTTGTTGAAACATTGGCATCTATCTGACAATGTAGCAAATTGCTCTGCTATGTACAGAATGACTTCTCTTTTGAATTTTCCTCTCCTCACCTCATTAAGTAGACCACCAGGATGTTGGGGGCTCTTGTAGGATTACATAAGTCAACTTGTTCCATTTTAACTTGTATATAGGACAAATACAACATGGCCAATCACCATCCCCATCCTGGTCTACTCTCGATCATCAGCAATGCGATGGAAGGGGTGATTAACAGTGTTATTGAATGGCACTTGCTCAGTGATAACCTGCTCTCTGACACTTAGTTTGGGTTCTGCCTGGGCCATTGAGCTCCTGATGTCATGACACCCTTGATTCAAACATGGACAAAAGAGCTGACTTCCACAGGGGCTGTGAGAGTGACTGAGCTTGATATCAAGGAGATCTGGCAAGACAGGAGTCAATGGGGATCAGGCAAAAAAAACCTTCCACTGGTTGACTCACACCGAGCACAAAGGAAGATATTTGTGGTTGTTGGATGTCAGTTATCTCAACTCGAGGACAGCTTTGCAAGTGTTCCTCAGGGCAACACCCTACAACCAACCATCTGCAGCTGCTTCATCAATGGCTTTCCTTCCATCGTAAGGTCAGAAGTGGGGATGTTTGCTGGTGATTGCACCACGTTCAGTGCAGATTGTGACTCCTCAGATATTGAAGCAGTCCATGTCTAAACGCAGCAAGACCTCAATATTATGCAGGATTGTGCTGGCAACTGACAAGTAGCATTCACGCCATAGAAGTGCCAAGGTAATGACCTTCTTCAATAAGACAAAATCCAACAATTATCCTTTGACATTGACCTTTGCTTAATCCCTGATTATAAACATCCATGTAATTGACAGGAAACTGAACTGGACTAGTCATATCCACAGAGAAACTCCAGTAGCAGGAAAGAGGCTAGGAGTCCTGCAGTGAGTAAATCACATCTTGACTACCCACAGCCTGTTCAAAAATCAGGAAGGTAGAAGAATACTCCCCATTTGTCTGGACGAGTGCAGTTCCAACAACACTCAAGAAGCTCAACATCATCCAGGCCAAATAGCTCACTTGATAGGCCTCACATCCACAGACATTCACGCTCTCCATCACTGTTACCATCCGTCTCATCTACAAGATACATTGCTGAATTCCCTCAGTGTTCCTTAAACAGCATGTTCGCACCTCACAACCACTAACATCTAGAAGGACAAGGGCAGCTGATACATAGGAACATCATCACCTTCATGTTCCCCTCCAAGCTGCTCACCATCATTACTTGGAAATGTCTTACTTTTCCTTCTCTATAACTGGATCAAAATCCTGGAACTCCTTCATAATAGCGTTGTGCTTGTACATGCTTCGTATGGATTTCAGTGATGCTTGAATGCACCTCACTACTACCTTATCAAGGACAACAAGGGATGGGCATTAAATGCTTTCCCAGCCATTGAAGTCCCTCATCCCTGAATTAATATATTGTTCTTAAAATCCCTATGAAGAAAGTAAGGCACATCTCAGCTTTGATTTCAAGAGCCCAAGGGCACCTTGTACACCATAAACATTGCTACTCTCTGAAAGAGAGAGGTGCGCATAATTGAAAATAAATGCTGTAGAAATGATTAAAGAAGAGAACCAATGGTTCGAGAAATAAATAGGTTCACTGTGGTGTTTAAAGGGCAATGAAAATTAAGTAGAACACAACATCACAGGAGAAATGAACATATGGGAAATGAAGAAAGCAGTGTAAAAAATTAAACACAAGATTAAAATATAAATCTTTTTTTCACATTTCAGCTTTACATTGCATATACTTTGAATTTCTAAAGGAGTATGTGGCTTTGTGAGAAACTGAATTCACAGTTTAGGAGCCCCTGGAGACTGTGTACCAAACATTGCTTGGGGTGTTAATTAAATTCAATCCAAGCTATTTGCACCTAAAGGAAGGAAAATATTAATTCCACCTCCAGAAATCATTTCCTCAGCAAAAAAAAAACACACAGAGCTACAACAAAACTAAATTTGTTCTTTTTTTCGATATTGGATTTCTCCTTAATGCTGAAAAATCTCTTTGCCTCAAGCTCATGCATACATTGGGTCAATTCCCAGGACACTTTTCCAACTGCAACAGTAGAGTTAAGAGCTGATATTTTGAGTCACCACAGATTGATATTGGAACAGATTGAGTAATTCAGTCATAAATTGCATTCTCTTATTTGTTTACAAATAACAACCTTAAGAAACTTCACATCTCTTTCGATGTGGACATTGCTGATTAAAATTACAGTGGTCGTAGGAATCTTTCATTACATCAATTGAAGAAGCATCAGATTTTTCAAAGGACTGAAGGGCTTCTGGATAATTAAACTCCCTCATTGATAATTTTTCAGTTTAATTATTAGTAACATCCCTGAACCCTGCAATTGTTTTTAATGTTATTTGGCTGCAGATTCATTTCAGTCTGTATTAGGATATGAAATGGACAGCCAGCTGGAAGCAAATGTCCCACTGGGAGATCAGTCTAAAACTGGGCCTCAGGCCTTGTTAGTGCCATTTGGATGAGATACAGCTGTGTATCACACCATTGCAGGGAACTCTCCCATTTTAAATGGATGCATGTTGCACCATTTGCCTCACTGGCAATCTGGAGTCATACGGAATCAGTACGGAATCAGACCCTTCGGTCCAACTTGTCCATGATGACTAGGTATCCTAAACTCAACTAGTTAAGTCCTGGAATGGGAAGTGGAGGGGATGTGAGGAAGAAAGGCAATCATGAGTTCTATGGAGCTGACAGATCTATCGACTACCTTTAGCTGCATACATGATTTTCCTATTGAAGGAAAAATTGTTGTCAGTCCTTGATAAGGTACAATAGTTGCTGTAAGTCCAAATAGTATGGTTCTGGCTCACACGCCACACTTTGGCTTTGGCAGATGGATCTTAAAAAAGTTATTTGGCCGCTCAATTATGTATGAGTGGGCCTTGATGCCTGCATTAATCATTTACCGAGGATGCCTGAGAAACAGCCTGAACAAGGTCAAGCATACCCTCCTTGTGTGTGAGATATCTAACCCCCAAATTGATCCTCATTATATCAGTCTTAAATCTGTAAACCAGATGTAATCAGCCCCAGTGTCACTGTGCTATGTTTCTAATACTTGTGTTGATCCTCTGAATTATTATATATATTATTGCTCTTCATGGTACCTAGCTACAAACTTTTACTGACTGCCAGAGATAACAGCTTCGAATCTCAATTTCTGATGGGCCACTAGTGTAATGTTTGCATAATTGAATGCGTTGGGAAATTATTTATCTTGCAATGCTAATGTTCAGGTTAAACCTGCAAATCTGTCCATGCATTTATTTGTACCAGCTGAGCATTAGTTAGAGGATGATGCAACACCAGAGAGCATTTGAAACCCCTTGACCTAATTGATTTTAATAAACAGGAAGTTATATCATAAACTGAAACAACAAATAACTATTCTTACATTCATCAACCAAGCCTATATGACTAGAATCACAGCAGGGAACGTAATTGTTACCAATGCATTATGCACTGCAATTCAAGGCAGTTAAGGGGCTGACGTGATTGCAGTTGGAAAGAAGAGCTCACTATTATGTTCACCACCAACCTGCACAATGTTTCAGTGAGCTTCATCCCTTGGACTGATATTGCTCAGATTAAATTACTGCATCAGTAATCAACTGCTTTGATCTGTGATGTACTTTCTCAGGTTTAATGTTCAAGACATTGAATCAAAATCGGAGCTTTTTTGGGAAAGATCATTTCCCAACATTAATTTTCTTTGCTGTGGTGAACATCATTCCAGCACATTAGTATTATGTTCTTAGCCAGCAGCCCACAGAATAGCTTTGAGTAATCCTCTGTTAGCATCAAGCTCACATGGTGAACATATGGCATGTGCCTCATTTTTCAGATAGTTGATAAGGCCAACCCTATCGTGCTTCAAACTGCATGAATCTCGATGCAAATATTGACCAGTGAATGTAGTCTTGAAGAAGACAGTAGTAGAGAATGCTAAGCTAATTATTCAACCAGAACACCATTTGGAGCTCATTTGACTGCTCGTTTTCAAAGATGAATTTGAACGCAGTGTGATGTCCATTAGAACGTCTTAAGAAAAATTTTGCATGTAACTGATGTACATCAAAAGTTAGAACATCAGGTGGAATTAATTGTTTCACACTGCCATCAAATCAGAAAGACTTTCTGTCTATCACATAGATGAATAATGTGATGTATGAGTGTCAGTGCTGATGGGATGCTAGTCATCCAGGCTGCCTATCTATGCTAAGATAACAAGCATGGGGCTGGATGAACACAGCAGGTCAAGCAGCATCATAGGAGCAGGAAAACTTGACGTTTCGGGCCTAAACCATGCTGGCAGGTTATATCGAATCGCATAGCTCTGCGACTTTCACAACAGACAAGGTGCTAAGTGTACCCAAAAAGCTCCTGCCTGCAAAACTGAAAAAAAATCCAACATGAAATGTGACTCCACGATTGCATAAAATTAGGTACCTTTGTGCTTAAGGTGATACTATAAGTGATTCTTTTGCTCCATACCGACACTCAGCTGCTCCAAGGTATGTTTCAGGACTGCATCTCCTTCGCCAGCCTCCACCTCAAACTTAGTTGCCGCGCGATGCTCTGGCACTTACTTCCCAGCTCACTGGTCTGGGACTCACTTCCCTACTCGCTACTCCGGAACTCACTTCCCTACTTGCTGCTCCGGGAATCACTTTGCACTCGCTGCTCTGGGAGTCACTTCCCAACTCCCTGCTCTGGGAGTCACTTCCCCACTCACTGCTCTGGGAGTCACTTCCCAACTCCCTGCTCTGGGAGTCACTTCCCCACTCACTGCTCCGGGAGTCACTTCCCTACTCGCTGCTCCGGGACCCATTTTCCCACTCGCTGCTCCGGGACTCAATTCCCCACTCAGTGTTCCGGGACTTACTTCCCCACTTGCTGCTCCGGGACTCACATCCCTACTCACTGCTCTGGGACTCACTTCCCCACTTGCTGCTCCAGGACCCACTTTCCCACTCGCTGCTCCGGGACTCAATTCCCCACTCACTGCTCTGGGACTC
>JAHRHZ010000024.1:10466374-10520303 GCA_024137785.1 Ginglymostoma cirratum
TCCTGCTCCTCTGATGCTGCTTGGCCTGTTGTGTTCATCCAGCTCCACACCTTGTTAACCCAATGTCTCACAAGCTGTTTACTTTATTGTCTTGAAGCAGACTGCTTGGGACTTCTGTCTCAACCTCTCTTCATAAAAACAAATAGGCAGGACAAAAAAAAAACACTTCTTAAAACCATATTAACATCACTTGCGACAACTCCAGGAAAAAACCAAAACTTGAACTCCAGTTCATTAACCTAGTGAGGCGTGACAACTGTGAAAGACAAATCAAGTGACAGAGCCTCTTCCTTAGTGTTGTGTTGTTCTCTCTCCCTTTCTCTTTGGGCTGGTGAGGATGGGAAGGCAACAGTCTTTGTGTTTTTGAAAGCAGGAATTTAGTGGGTAAAACCCCAACCAGATGTTCCTGGCACTGGGCAGACAATATAGTCCTGTAGGTGCAGCGAACTGTTTCAATCCCCCTCATTACACTGTGCATCAATAGCACTACATTCTCTTTCACTCACTCTTCTTGAGTAGCTTTCTCTACCATGATGCCATTAGTTCATTCATGCTGCAACTTTCACTCACAACCAGACAAGTTGAAAGAACTCCCAAACCTCTGGACAATTACTAAAGTTGATGATATTTGGTAATCAGTCGACTCTCCAACCCATGTGACCTTTGACCAGAACTCTTTCCTCAAGCTTGAAAATTTGCCCTTGCAAATGCTGGGGGCCTAGTTAGTATTGCAATGTGAATAAACCCACCACAAACAGCAAAGGGGAAGTTTTTTCTTTAGTGGTTATGATTTTGCTCAGGAGACTGTGGGGTCTTTTCTGCTGGTCATCAAAAGTAGGATCATATTATAAGGTTTGAACAATCCTGGCTATGGATAGATTTGTGGCAGAATAAACAAGATGTGAGACAAAGCTTATCTTGATACTGGGAACATCTTGCTCAATCTTTTATGCATTTGCTGAGCTTTGAGGTAGATTTCTCATCAGGCAGCAGTGATTTGCCAATGAAAGAGGATAACAGCTTGTCAAACACCTTTCTAACAGACCAGTCTGCCTCATTGGCATTCAATATCCGACCTTTCACCAAACTCGCCAAATAATCTAAATGTCAAGAAATCTGAACATGCGCGCCGGAGTGGGTATCTGGCAATTTCAGCTTACACTCAATGTAACCAGCATCAAAAAGGATCTCAGGGCATGACCCATGGGCACCCAAATGTGTCTCTCATTCACGAACATTGGCATCCAATACCTTCTAATCCTTCATGACTGTCATGACACCTTTCTGATACACTGACAGACTGCTTCGGAAGGTTAGACTTGCATTGCACAAGGACAGAAACCCATCTGATAGAATGGACCAGACTGTACCTCAGAGCGGCTTGCCTTCTGTCTTGGCATTCAGTCATGTAATCCGTGCCACCTTGCACAGTTACAGTACCCAGGGTTTGTCATGCCTACCATAGCAGTTAGCATGTTGATGATTCTTTGATGGCGGCAGAGTAGGATGCCCCGGTTGGAGTTCCTCTGTTTACCAGGTTCTTCACCTCTTTTCCATTTATTCTTCCTCTCTTTTTCCTGACCCCCACCCACTCCCACCATTGGAGTGTGGAGTTGCAGAGAACAGGAGCGAACACGGACTGAGACCCACAGAGAACCAGAGTGAACATGGGCTGAGACCCGCGGAGAACCGGAGTGAACACGGGCCGCGACCCACGGAGAACCAGAGCGAACACGGAATTAGGCCCAGGGAGAACAGGAGCGAACACGGGTTGAGGCCCACAGAGAACCAGAGCGAACACGGGCCGAGACCCACAGAGAACCGGAGTGAACATGGACCAAAACCCAAGGAGAACGGGAGTGAACACGGACTGAGATCCACAGAGAACCGGAGTGAACACGGTCTGAGGCCCACGGAGAACCGGATCGAACACAGACTGAGACCCGTGGACAACGGGAGTGAACACAGACTGAGACCCATGGAGGGCTAGAAAGAACAGCATGTCCTTGTGCTTGGGGGCCTGTAGGCCTGCCCTGTGAGTCCCAGAACACTGTGAGCAGTGAGCCCTGCGGCAGCATTTGGTCTGCGAGCTCAGAGCAACGTGGGGAAGAAATGTCACAGCAGCACTTGGGAACCAGCCTCCAGAGCAGCAAGCAGGCAGCGAATCCCAGACAGAGGCTGGTGTGAGGGGTCAATTTTTACCTCAGAACACTGTAACGTTAACCCCTTACTATACGCCTTAATATATTCCTATTTTTAACTTATTTTCAACAATGTAATTAAGCAACTTCTTCTATCCCTGTGCTGTGTCCAAAAATTATACCTAGGTACTTGTACCTAAGATGTCGCCATAAGAAGGCAGACATTGTATCACTTTTTCACTGTACTCTTACAATGGGGCATCATGTGACAATAAAAGCATATTGTACATTGTTTAAGCCAGAGCTAAAAGCTTTCTGTGCTGCCACGTTGATGAACTGGAGGTGAAGTTCAACATGTGACTGGTCCTGGAGTGAATCAAATATAATTCTGTCATAATAAAAACCAAAAGAACTGCGGATGCTGTAAATCAGGAGCAAAAACAAAGTTGCTGGAAAAGCTCAGCAGGTCTGGCAACATCCGTGGAGGAGAAAACAGAGTCAACGTTTCGGGTCCAGTGACCCTTCCTCAGAACTGAGATTTTTCAGCAACTTTGTTTTTGTAGCTGCCATTTCTGATTGGACAGCAGCTTCTGATGATCTGCCTTGTTATTGTCTAGGCCGATGATAGAGCAAGACGCTTCTGCTCGGTCACATCTTAGTGCTTAAGGAGCTGATTGCCAGTGAATTTTCTTGTCAATGGGACCAGCGTGTTAAACATTACTTAATATGTTTGATCCCTCACCTTGAAAAGAAAACAGAAAATCCACGCTCTTCATCTTTATTTCAGACACGGAAGTGTTTTCATCAATCATAAGAAAATCTTAAATGCCTTCCGAGAAACAAAATAAAAAATCAAGTAAGAGCAATTTTGAGTGCATCTAGATTGGAAATTCTGCCAAGAAACTTTGTAAGATATTTTCCAAATGATCAGCCTTTAAGGAATTACCATGAACAGAGGGAACATCTGACAATAGTGGATGATCTTGCCTTTTTTATATCCAGTCATGAGTTATTGACGTCACTAGCTGGACCAGTATTTATTGTCTATCCTAACCTGTCCTTGAGAAAGTTGTAATGCGTTGACTTTTGAACTGATGCGGTCCTTGGAATATATACATTTTGCTTCTGGGAAATAAATCCCAGGATTTTGACCCTGCAGCAGTGAAAAATTGGCAATATTGTTGCACGTCAGGATAGCGTGTGACTTGAATGGGAACTTGTATTTGGTGTTATTCCCTTGTATCGGCTACCCTTGCTCTTCTAGGTGTTAGTGGTCAGAGGTTTAGAAGGTTCTGCTGGAGAATCCTCGCTGAGTTACAATAATTGGAAAGTACCTAAGACTTTGAGAGAGGAAATTCTTCATAAAATTCATGTAGGTCACTCAAAGCCAGCCAGGTATAGAGCTCGTGCACAACAATCTATATGGTGGCTGTCCAAAGCAATTAAAGATTTTGTCATTATAGAATTCTCAGCCTCTGATATGCTTGTGTAGCCAGAGGATTTATATTGCTGATCCAGATACAATTATTGTCCAATGTAACAATATTAGAACATAATTAAGATATTCATGGCCAGAGATTGAGCAATGATAATGATTTTGAATGACAAGAGATGATTAACTTCTTTGTCATTCGAGATGGTCCTCATCTAATAGCTGTGTCATCTGAATGTTGCATGTTTACAACATTTTGGAATACAGTCTCTGTCATTTTGTAGGAAATATGCATTCAATCTGCATCAGTGACAGGAGGTAGATTTGTGATGGACTTCACTTCTATAAATAGTGCACTTTTCAATGTGAAGGTATCAAGAACAATTCCATCTCTTGGCTGTTTAGCAGTTAATGCCAATACATCTGTTCCCTGTTCTTCAGGGACACACCTTCTGCATCAGTTGTAAGATCAACAGTTCTTGACTTTCCTCTGGGACATCTATCATCAGACTTTTCATAACTACAAAGCTGTGAAGCAAACAGAATGCTGCCAGAACCCAACAAGTGGTGTTGTGTCTAAGAACCCTACATATTTTTGCTAAGTCCAACTTTACCTAATGGCTTGCTCAATAATCATCTTTCTCTTCACGTCAATGTTGAAGATGTCTGCACCAATAGGAAGTCACCATGGTCATACCAGACCATAGGTCTGCCATTTCATGACAGAGAGACGACTGGTGGTTTAACCTAAGGGTCACCATATCTCAGGTGAGGGGAGAAGTAATTCATGGTAACTTCAGCCAGTATAAGACTTGAACCCATGCTGTTGGCATCACTCTGCTTTACTAACCAGCTATCCAGCCAACTGAGCTAACCAATCATAGAAAGGGCTAATGAACTATCACTGTAGTAGGTACAGTCACAAAGAGGATGTTTTCTTTACATTGAAATTGTTTTGTGCTGTACGAATGGAAACACTATAAAAGCATCAGGTAAACCTATAGCTGTTAAGAATTTGTAAGGAGCTGAATTTGTTGTCCCAAATATGCTGCATTCTTCATGAAAGGAAGTCTTTTGCATTAGGTATAAATTACAGAAATTACTTTTAGAGCACAGATAAATATAATTAATTCATTGTACAATTTGTTGAATTAGGCAGTTTTGAAAAATATTTTGAAACCTTTTGATCATGCATGCAAGATGTCTCCTCTACACTGGGGAAATAAAATACAGACTGCTTTGTGGAAAACATCTACTTTATCCATAAACATGGCCCCAATCTTCCAGTTGCCCGCCACTTCAATACACCAGTGTGTTCCCATGCCAACATTTCTATCACAGGCCTGCTGCAGTGCTCCAGTGTGGTTCAACACAAGCTGGAAGAACATCTTCCACCAGGGACTTTACAGCCTCAAGATTCAGCATTGAGCTGAACAATTTCAGAACATGAACACCTTCCTCCAGGTTTGTTACTCACCCCCACACCCCTAGGTCCTATTCTGTATGGGTTGCTCCCAACATATCCAAAACATCTTTAACTATTCACACTTCCTGTCAGCACTGATCAGCTTTATCTCTCTCCTCATTTATCAGCAATTCCTTTGTTTCCCTTAACATTTCTCTTCTCTCTCTGGCCACTGTCTCGATCTATTCTACCCACTCTTTCCACTTTCCCCAGCAGCTGCTTTCATTTCTGACAGAGAGACACTGGACTTGAAATGTTAGCTGTTTTGTTTTCTGTTTACAGGTGCTGCCAGACCTGCTGAGTTTCTCGAGCACCTTCTGATTTTGTTTCAAATAATTGGATGAGCTTGGATTGGAGAGAAACTTATCCTCTTCTTGCCATCTCTGAAATTAATGATAGGTAAGAATGTGCATGGACGACATTTGTGACTGCCAATAACATGGCTCAATTAACAGCCATTTAAAGATGTTGTCTCATCATGTCCTCCATCCCATGCCTCCCTGGCAAGCATGAAAAGTGGCGCGGTCGCTCACTTGAAACCCATGGCGACCTGACTGCCAATTTGGAGGGAGTGAGCTCCTCCAAATACCCCAATCTGGGGGTAGTGGAAGCATAAGTAGCAGGCAGGAGGATGACCCCTGTAAGGCCTCCACAGCCTCTTGCCTCCAAACCCCTTGACCCTCCTTTCCTTGCGATCTGTATCGTATGATGAGAAAATAAGTAAAAGCCTACCTTCTCTCGGTTGGGTCAACTCCAGAACAGGCCGGTCGGATTGTAATACCCAGAAGCCGTAGACTCTGTTTGTCCAGCAGCTTCTGGTATCCCAGGTCACCAGTGATGCAGTGCTGGATAGGGATCCTTACCCTTACTGAGCTGATTAATGAGCAATCCGGGGAGTTCTCTCACTGCTGGGGATGGCGTTTTAGTTGCCAACCAATGCATTCTGGTCTGAATTCAATTGAGAAATCAGAGCGTTCTGGCCTATTTTACCTTTAATTCCCACCTCCACATCTAAAGAATGATATTCCCAGACTGAATGCTACCTAAAAAAGAATGTTGCACCTAAAATTCTAATGAGGACAATGATAAGTGAAAGCGATATCTCAGAATCCAGTGTGATACATTAATATAAGCTCCTTAAATTCGACCAGGGTGTACAGAAGCTGTTAGGAACTTACTGCTTGGCAAAGTGATAATTAAAAAGGGTAATTTACTGCACTAATTTTTCATATAGAACTTAGATGTATCCTCTGCAGTCTCCAACAACTATACCATTCATAAACAAGACCCCTGAGAATAGACCACATACAAAGCTATCACAGGGACATTTCATTTTATCAAACTCTAAATGTTGGAAGCAAAGTATTAATATTTACGTTTCCACGCAATTGAGAAGTGCAGTCTCTGTCCCAGTATGAGACCCACAAATCTGGCGGGGTCATAACGTAAACGTTACTAAAGAAAAATTTATAATCTCTCTTTCATTTGTTTGGTAACTAACATGTTTAGTGTCATGAACTGTCCTCTGTATATTATCAATATCAGGCAAGCATGGAAAACGACATCCTCCCTGACATTGGCTAAGTCACTTTTGGTGAGTTTCATGGTGGGTTATTTTCAAGTGAGGCCGAGCAGGTTTTCTCATGCCTCATTAAGTGCCTGCAACACTCCATGGTAACCATCTTAAAGAACAAAGAACAAAGAAAATTACAGCACAGGAATAGGCTCTTCAGCCCTCCAAGCCTGCGCCAATCCAGATCTTCTATCTAAACCTGTCGCCTATTTTCCAAGGATCTGTTTCCCTCTGCTCCCTGCCCATTCATGTATCTGTCTAGATACATCTTAAATTACGCTATCATGCCCGCCTCTACCACCTCTGCTGGCAAAGCGTTCCAGGCACCCACCACCCTCTGCGTAAAGAACATTCCACGCATATCTCCCTTAATCTTTTCCCCTCTCACCTTGAAATCGTGACCCCTAGTAATTTAGTCCCCCACTCTGGGAAAAAGCTTCTTGCTATCCACCCTGTCTATATCTCTCATGATTTTGTAGACCTCAGTCAGGTCCCCCCTCAACCTCTGTCTTTCTAATGTAAATAATCCTAATGTACTCAACCTCTCTTCATAACTAGCGCCCTCCATACCAGGCAACATCCTGGTGAATCTCCTCTGCACCCTCTCTAAAGCATCTCATCCTTTTGGTAATGTCGTGAACAGAACTGTATGCAGTATTCCAAATGTGGTCGAACCAAAGTCCTATACAACTGGAGCATGACCTGCCAACTCTTGTACTCAATACCCCATCCGATGAATGGAAGCATGCCGTATGCCTTCTTACCCACTCTATCGACCTGCATTGCCACCTTCAGGGTACAATGGACCTGAACACCCAGACCTCTCTGTGCATCAATTTTCCCCAGGGCTTTTCCATTTACCATATAGTTCGCTCTTGAATTGGATCTTCCAAAATGCTTTACCTC
Organism: Ginglymostoma cirratum; assembly: GCA_024137785.1. Lineage (NCBI taxonomy): Eukaryota > Metazoa > Chordata > Chondrichthyes > Orectolobiformes > Ginglymostomatidae > Ginglymostoma > Ginglymostoma cirratum. The sequence continues at coordinate 10,473,892 of JAHRHZ010000024.1, forward strand.
GCATTTGTCTGGATTGAACTCCATCTGCCATTTCTCCGCCCAACTCTCCAATCTATCTATATTCTGCTCATTCTCTGACAGTCATCTTCACTATCTGCTACTCCACCAATCTTAGTGTCATCTGCAAACTTGCTAATCAGACCATCAAAACCTTCCTCCAGATCATTTATGTACATCACAAACAACAGTGGTCCCAACACGGATCCATGTGGAACACCACTGGTCACAGTTCTCCATTTTGAGAAACTCTCTTTGACTACAACTCTCAGTCTCCTGTTGCCCAGCCAGTTCTCTATCTATCTAGCTAGTACACCCTGGACCCCATGCAACTTCACTGTCTCCAGCAGCTTACCATGGAGAACCTTATCTAATGCCTTACTGAAGTCCATGTATATGACATCCACAGCCCTTCCCTCTTCTTTCAACTTTGTCACTTCCTCAAAGAATTCTATCAAGTTGGTAAGACATGACCTTCCCTGCACAAAACCATGCTGCCTATCACTAATAAGCCCATTTTCTTCCAAATGTAAATAGATCCTATCCTTCAGTATCTTCTCCACCATCTTCCCCACCACTGACATCAGGCTCACTGGTCTATAATTACCTGGATTATCCTTGCTACCCTTCTTAAACAAGGGGACAACATTAGCAACTCTCCAGTCCTCCGGGACCTCACCCATGCTCAAGGATGCTGCAAAGATGTCTGTTAAGACCCCAGCTATTTCCTCTCTCGCTTTCCTCAGTAACCTGGGATAGATTCCATCCGGACCTGGGAACTTGTCCACCCTAATACCTTTTAGAATACCCAACACTTCCCCCCTCCTTATGTTAACTTGACCTAGAGTAATCAAACATCTATCCCTAACCTCAACATCCGTCATATCCCTCTCCTCAGTGAATACCGACGCAATGTACTCATTAAGAATCTCACTCATTTTCTCTGACTCCTCGCATAACTTCCCTCCTTTGTCATTGAGTGGGCCAACTCTTTCTCTATTTACCCTCTTGCTCCTTTTGTATGAATAAAAGGCTTTGGGATTTTCCTTAACCCTGTTTGTCAAAGATATTTCATGACCCCTTTTAGCCCTCTTAATTCCTCATTTCAGATTGTTCCTACTTTCCCGATATTCTTCCAAAGCTTCGTCTGTTTTCAGTCGCCTAGACCTTATGTATGCTTCCTTTTTCCTCTTTGCTAGTCTCACAATTTCACCTGTCATCCATGGTTCCCTAATCTTGCCCTTTCTATCCCTCATTTTCACAGGGACATGTCTGTCCTGCACTCTAATCAACCTCTCTTTAAAAGCCTTCCACATATTAAATGTGGATTTACCCTCAAACAACTGCTCCCAATCCACATTCCCAAGCTCCTGCCGAATTTTGCCGTGGATGGCCTTCCCCCAATTCAGCAGTCTTCCTTTAGGACCACTCTTGTCTTTGTCTTTCAGTATTCTAAAACTTATGGAATTGTGATCACTATTCCCAAAGTAATCTTTTACTGAATCCCTTACATCATCCTGGTTCTCTCACTCACTGCATGTGAACGTACTCATGATTGTTGGGATAGCCCAGGATTCCTGGTACTGACATGCATTTTAAGAGCTGTTGTGTACCCCGAGCGTTGGCAGTCTGGAGCTGCCCAATGTGGTGTACAACGTTTGCCCAGGAACTGGCAGGCAAGCGGAAATTGGCCCCACTTTGCAGACAGGGCGCTGGAGGCGCTGGTGGATGGGGTGGTACAGAGGAAGATTGTACTCCTTCTCCAGGTCCAGCAGAGGAGGTCACGACACCAGATCCTGCCAGGCTGGTCCAGGTTTTACACCTAGGTCAGCACAGTCTTAACCATCTGGGGGGATGTCCAGCAGGGCAGGATAAAAAATCAGTGACTTTCTTCACTCCACTAGGGTAAGTGCTGCTGTCTTCTCTCTGCTCACTTACTCGTGGCATCTCTCCACACACCTGCACCAGCACTAACAGCTGTGCCAGCCACTACCATTTCAGTCAATCTCTTTGAATCATTGCAGGTGAAAATGGACCATAATCAGGCGTAAAGGCCAAGCTGAGTGGTGGGGTGCCTGATATTTGGCTCCTTACCCCCTACAAGGGGAGGATCTTGATTTTGACCACCCAAAGGGGCCAAGTAACCCTGCCCAAGCCCTTGAGCTGATATTGGAGTCTGCCCTAAGCTTAGTGTTCTGGGACTCCATGACTGAAGGGTATCCTCTTTGGATTGATTGAGCGACCTACCTGTCTTAGATTTTGAAGCATGGTCATTTGTCTGCTGCAAACACCGTGCGTTCAGTGTGTATGTGGCTGGCACACGTTTGGCACGCAGTGCCCATGTGAGTTTGATGTGGCATGGTGCCATACATCAACATGCCCTTTTTCTTTACTGATGACTATAAACAACCAAGAGAAGCTTTGTGTCTGTGCCAAGGAGGAAGGCAAGACAGAAGTACTGTGAGTTTGTTCATTCTGGCTGAAGGGGCAAAATACAAAAACGCAAAGCATGGTGAGGTAAAGCAGAGATGCTGTGATCATAAGAGTAGGCACAAAATGAGTGAGATTAAGTGAGCAAGCAAGGACCCCTGAGATTGAGCTTGGTCAAGTCTATGAAATGGGAGCCTTTCTTTGTTTGTAATGTGTTCTTGCAACAGTGTTACAAAGAAAGGTGCTGGTGTACTCCAAAGTGCAGCTTTGAAGTGTAGAACAATTCTGCAAGTGGATTGGAAAGCAAGCATGATGATGGAGCAAGGTTGGTATGTGTTAGATACCAATGTCTGTAGGTGTGGGATTTGTGCAGTTGGGCTTGCCCATGGAATGTGCCCTGAGATATTGGTGCCTGGTGTCCAAAATAGAAGTTTGGAGAGGTAAGTGGCAAACAGCAGTCACCATCCAATCATTCTGACTTTCATCTCTTGTTTCTATGTGGTGAGTGCGAGAATGTGAAACTGCATTTCAATGAGATGAGATTAAATAAGAATGATGAGAGATCATGAATGATAATACATGTTATTGCAACATTCAAAACTTCATTGGAAAAACTTCTTTGTTCTCAATGTTGAGTAGTTCCCTGCTGGATATCACATTCAACTTTCTCACAGTGGCTTCCATCAATTCAGCAGCTGGAAAGATTCCATTCCAATAAACTATAGTTGTGGTTTTATACCTTTTGAAACCACGAATGATACTACACAACAATATGCCACTGATTTTGTGAGGTATGATGGCGATGAGCAAGGAGACCCCAAGACCCTGCTAGTGATGCATTTGCAATATGCAAGAAAGAAACAAAAAATTTCCTCCCTGAAAGCAATAGTGCAAATCAGTTGTAGGTTTCCTAAAACTACCGATACCGTTTGACAGAGCATTAACAGGAAATAATTCGAGCATGTAACAGAAACATTGTGTTAATCACAGAGGGGATTTAATTTTCGCATGAGCTGGACAAATCAAATTGCCAACGATAGTCTGGAAGATAATATTGCCAAATAGAAAGTATGTTTTGGAACCAATTGAAGTTAAAGGTAAAGCTATTTAAAATCTAGAATTGTGTGATGAGGCAGGTTTAATCTCAGGTAAAAGATTCCCTGGGAGGAAGTGATAATAATGCAATAGAATTCAGTGTTAAATTTGAGAATGACACCTTCTTGCCCAAAACAATAGACAATAGACAATAGGTGCAGGAGTAGGCCATTCGGCCCTTCAAGCCAGCACCACCATTCATTATGATCATGGCTGATCATCCACAATCAGTATCCTGTTCCTGCCTTATCCCCATAACCCTTGATTCCATTATCTATAAGAGCTCTATCCATCTCTTTCTTGAAAGTATCCAGAGACTTGGCCTCCACTGCCTTCTAGGGCAGAGCATTCCATATATCCACCACTCTCTGGGTGAAGAAGTTTTTCCTCAACTCTGTTCTAAATGGCCTACCCCTTATTTTTAAACTGTGTCCTCTGGTTCTGGACTCACCCATCAGCGGAAACATGCTCCCTGCCTCCAGAGTGTCCAATCCCTTAATAATCTTATACGTCTCAATCAGATCCCCTCTCATCCTTCTAAACTCAAGTGTATACGAGCCCAGTCGCTCCAATCTAAAGAATCCTAAATTCAAGCAAAGTCAATTATGTAAGTATGCATGCTTGGGCAAATGGCACAATGGTAACTATAAAGAGGAAAATATTTTAAAAAATAGTTTCAAGCGTTCGTCCCACTATTTAAAATAAACAGTGACAGAGGTTAGTGCATTGTTCACTGGGAAGTTAAGGATAGCGGTAGATTAAAAGAAGAGTCTTATAATGTGGTGAAAAATAGGAACAAGTGTAAGAATTGGGTAGGTTCTGGTAGCAAGTAAAATACAACCAAGAAGTTGACATATGTGGAAAATTTTTGAACATGAGAATTAACTAACCAGATTGTAAAGGCTGTTATAAGAGTATGAAAAGGAGGGGAGTAGCTAAAGTAAATATTGGTCCCTTAGATACAAAGACAGAGTAAATTATCATGCAGAATGATGAATTGGAGAAGGCATCAAACAAATATTTGTATCCATATTCACAACAGAAGGCAAAAAAATCTCAGAAATAGAGGTTCTCAACAGAGATAATGAAATTAAGGAGATTAACTTTTAGAATTATCAAATGGTTATGGCACACCAGTAGAACATTTGGCCCATTGTCAATGCGGGCGACCTGAGAGAGCAATTCGCCCTAATATCATTCCTCTGCATTTTTCACATGGGGCTGCAATCTTTTCCTCTTCACTTATGATCCAATTCCCTTTTGAGAGTTTCAATTGACTTGCCTCCACCACACTTTCAGGAAATGCATTCCAGATCCTGACTACTCACTGCACAACTGTCTTCAATCTATGCCATTTGCTTTTCTATCTTTCAATCTATGGGAACAGTTTGTTCAGTATCTACTCTGTGCAGATAGTAACTAACAACAGAGGAAATCCTTCGTAAAACCTAACAGATTAAAAAATATCCCTCAGATCTGATGGTCCATGTGCCAGTGCTTTAAAATCAATAGCTGCAGTGATTGTGGATATGCCAGTTATGATTTTCTAGAATTTCCTAGATTCCAGATTAATCCCAAGTTCTTGAATATTAGCAAGGTTATGGGCCAGTTTGACATCAGGCATTTGAAAGTACTGAAATGTATTATTAAGTAAGTGTTAACAATACACTCAGAAAAATCATAGTATGATTGGACAAAGTCACCATTAATTGCTTGACAAATGTATTAGAGCTTTTCTCTTTATGGATGCTGCTGGGAGGGCAGAAAGGAAAGAGCCAGCAGATGTCTTATGCTTGGTCTCCAAGTGACACCTGATAAGATGCCAAACAAAAGCTAACATATAGGGCAAGGGCTTATGATTTGAGAAAAATATGTGCATAAATGGAGGATTATTTAATAGGAAGCAGTTGATAGGGATAAGTGGAGCATTTTTACATTTCCAGGTTGTAACAGCTCTGTTAGTGTATATAAACTAAAATGGACTACTGTGGAAGGAGGGTCACTCCACTTTCTCAAGGGCAAATAATGTTGAGCAACAATTTCTGGCTTTGCCAGTGACACTTCTTTCCCATAGAAGAATAAAAAGTAGGTTGGTTATCACAAAGATCAGTGCTGGACCCTTAGTTATTTGTAAGCTACGTTAATTACTGAAACAGAGACCGAAAATAATATCCAAGTATTTTTTTGTTGATAGTTAAGTGAGAATATAACTGTGAGGATGCACTGAAGCTGCAAACCAATATAGACAAAACAAAGACTAAATTATTCAATAAATAAGTGGTAACCAACTGGCAGATAGAGTATAATGTGGGTAATATGTGGTAATTCACTTTGGTGCTAAGAACAGCGAAACAAGACTTTTCAAAAATGGTATCACATTAAAACGTGCTGTTTAGATGGACTTGGGTACTATCGTAGGATCACAGAAAATTGAGATTGAGGTAGAGCAAGCATATAGGAATGCAAATAGCATGCTAACTTTTATCAGAGATAGTAAGAACTGCCGATGCTGGAGTCAGAGATAACACAGTGTGGAGCTGGAAGAACACAGCAGGCCAGGCAGCATCAGAGGAGCAGGAAAGTTGATGTTTCAGATTGGGATCCTTCTTCAGAAATGGGGAGAGGGAAGGGATTTCCGAAATAAATAGAGAGATACACTGAGGTCTTTCTGGAGGGAGGACGATAACTTCTTCAAGGTGGGCATCCCTAGAAGAGTCTTTGCAGTGGAGTTATAACTCACTCAGAGATAGTAAGAACTGCCAATGCTGGAGTCGGAGGTAATGCAGTGTGGAGCTGGAGGAACACAGCAGGCCAGGCAGCATCAGAGGAGCAGGAAAGCTGACGTTTAGGGTTGGGACCCATTTCTAAAGAAGGGTCCTGACCCGAAATGTCAGCTTTCCTACTTCTCTGATGCTGCCTGGCCTGCTGGATTCCTCCAGCTCCACACTGTGTTGTGCTAACTTTTATTGCAAGATGTCTGGAGTACAGGCATAATTTGCTATGATTGTGCAGAAGACCTGTGTACAATTTTAGTCTACATTTTAAACAGGGTTGTTTTGGAAACAGTCCAACAAAACCTCACTAGACTTTGGAAAGAATAGGATGTTCTATGACAAACGGCTGAATAAATTGGACTTATATTCTTTGGAGTTTAGAGAATGACTCTTCAGGGGCTTGAAAGTGAATACTCAGAGGCTGTTCTCGTGGCTGGGTAACCTAGATCATTGGGGTACAGTCTTAAGAAAAGTGGTCAACCATTCCAGATTTTTTAATCATATTATTGTGAGTTCAGAGCAATGTCTACCCAGATTGCTATGGATATTACAGTATTGTATATATTTAGGGTTGGTCGAGGCAGATTTTTGGTTTCTTGGAAATTCAAGGGATATTGAGAGCAGGTTTGGAAAGTGGAACTAATGCTGAAGATAAGTTATAATCATACTGAATGTAAAGCTGACTTAGAGGTCTTACACATTCCAATTTTGTGCTCATTCTTTTGTTCTGATGTATAAATAGCCTGTAGTCCAGATTTTGCCTTCTTCTAACAAAAAATTCCTGTTTATTTGGATATTTGCCTTCGAAACATTTTCAAAAATAAGTATTGTGAATCATTTGAATGTGATCAGACACACATCCTCATGGATGACCAGAACAATACCAACTGGGTCATGGGACGCGACATCAAACCAAAGTGAAATAGTGATGTGAAACAACATAAAACAGCGTAGGGCAATGATGTATGATAATGGTAACAATGCAAGATCAAAGCTGAGGTGGTAAATTGGGAATTCTGTCTTGAACAACTGCATGGCTTTAAAACAAAATGACATTAAGTGGGGCAACTTAAATCAGGGGTTTACTCAATTTAAATATTAAAAAAGCTCTCTGATTAAACAAGAAACAGATTCATTGACAGTTTTACCTGTCATTTTTCAAAGGTAGCTGTGGGACAGAGGGGTGGGTTAGTTGTGTGGGTCAGTTGGATGGTTAGTATGGGGAAGATGTGGTACTCGGGGCTGGGTCTTCAAGTTCAGAGAAGCATGAGATATGACATTTGAGACAGTGAGAATTTATGAAAACATTCCCCATTATTGTTTAGGAAGCCTGATATCATTTAAACAAATGCAGCTGAATGAGCACTCAAAGAGCATGTGGTATGGGTTTTAGCATTGCTGACATAATCCTCAAACTACTTCAACATTCTGGCCATAAAGAGTTATGGGAGCAGAGATCTTGTGTATTCTTAAGGCTGAGATGGTTAGATTCTTGATCAGTAGGCAAAACAGTGGTTACAGGGAAAATGCAGGAAACTGTATGTGACAAATTACAGATCAGCCTCGATTCTATTGAATGGTGGAACAGGCTGGAGGGGCCATATAGCCTTATCCTGTTCCTATTTCTTATTGCCTTATGGTCAGCAACTGCCAGCTGTCTTGGAGAAGACAATCTGAAGCATCTATCACACTTTGTATGTGGAAGTATTTTCCAATTCTACTCTTTAAAAATCAGATTCTAGTCTTATCCTCTAAAAATTATATCTCATGGTCATGGACCTATTAATCACAGGAAATTGGCCAATATATCTTCCCACAGTTTCATACTTTTTCATCTAACCAAATCTTTGTATAATTATAATGTAAATTATATTCCTTTGTATTGTATCCTAGATGTAAAGACCAATATTTTATTTGCCCTTTTTTTTTCTGTAGCTGATTGAAGCAATGGTATGGAGCAAGACTCCCATTTCTCTTTATATGCCCAGTGGATATCGCTTTTTATCATTTAGATAACATTTGGATCTTTCCTTTCTATTTCCAAATTGAAAAATACCTGTCTGCATTACAATGCATTTATCGCTGTTTCAGGTGTTCATTTAATCTATTAATATTTCTGTCATTTTGTGCTTTCATTATCACCATTTAAAATCCATATATCGTAGCATTTTTGCCAAACTTAGCTGATCGGTTTTCCGTTCCTTCATTTAAATTGTTAGAAAATACAACTGACAGTCGAGGCCCTAACACAAATTCCTCGTAGAGAAACATCAACCCTCCAAATAGAGTTCCTGCCCATTTTTTCTACTTGTAGTTTCTGGATGCAAATCCAGTTTCTGAACCAGGCCAATAAATTGCTTTCAGTTTCAGGAGCTTTAAGTGTACATAATAATATTTTGTGGGGGGTTTTATCAAATACCTTTACAAAGTTCAAATATATATGTGCATTAACATTGCTTTATTTGAGTCATCACAAAACGCAATCAGTTTCTGCAAGTATGCTGGCAGTCTCTAATTATCTAAAATTATCAAGATGTTAATCACGCTATCCTTCATTATAAACTGCAGTGGTCCAGGAGTCGGCTGAAAAGTACAAGAGCTGATACAATTCAGCCACCAAAAAAATTAGCAAGAACTTATCCTGCCTTTTTTTCTCAGGACTGCAGTTGGTTTTACTGGATCTACAAACACTGGCATAAGTTAACAGAAACGTTTCATCTGTGTCATACTATCAGTGTTCTATTCCTTTGTCCTTCATGTGCTTATCTAGTTTTCTCTTAAAGAGACCTCGATCTTCTATCCATTTGAATGAAGCGGTTTGAGCTCAAGGCCATGTGAGTGCAATTCCCTAACCTGTGCTACTGCTGGCCTTTTTTATGGATGGATATATTAACATTGAAAATGCATCTTCTTCCTTACATCTGTCCCAATCATTTATCATTTTCTTGCTGGTGTGAAGGTACGATGGATCGCCAGCATCATCAAATATTTTTTCACAATACAGATCCATCAAATTACCTGCTCTCTAGCATGACCACCGGGGTCATTTTGAGGGTATGCCACTGCCCATGTAGTGATGTGTAGTGTGGGATGACCTCCAATCATGGTTTGAGGACAATATTACAGATTAAGTAAGAAGAAAAATGAAGAAAGGGAGAAAAGAAACATAGACAAGAGAGAAAGAGATCAAGAGCAAACAAAGCTACATGATTCAATTTTTACTAATACCAACATTACACAGTGATGATATGCCTGCAAATTATGGAGTCCCAACGCAAACTGCTTATAGTTTAATTGAGGAATGAGTTAAGGCAGATTATCACTGAAATGCAGGACACAACCTCCAAGGATCTAAAGGGTGCATGTAAAGAGACAACCTTAAAAAAGAAATGTGGTTAACATTTGGTTTTAGTGAATATTCAGAGCATTAGAACTCAAAGGTTGGATCTCGCATAGAAATGATGAGGTTACGACATTGATTGCATTTTTGTTAAGTAGTCTCTCGAGTCTTTTCAAAGCGTCACCCGTTTGGCACTTCCATTTCAAATGGCTAATTCACAATTACAACAAGATGACTGATAAAAAGGAAATGGATGTTGATCAAGCCTAATTTTAAGCCTGAAGGTGAGAAAGAAAAAAAAAACCCTGCTGTATATGGAATTCTAAATATTTGTAAAATAAATTGCAATTTTGCTGGAATTCTATTTTTGGAGCTATGTGGTAAACAGCATTGAAACTCAGATCATTAATCATACACAGTACTCACACACAAGAGTGTGTTTAAACAAAGAACATTGTTTTAAGCATTTAGAGGCAGGAATTTATGAATCATATCCAAAATGTGCTTTTGCTTCACAGGTGAACAAATATATATTATGCAGTTAAGCACTTGTCTGACATTTTGCTCAACATTTTGCTCATTTGAAGTTTTATTATGTTTCCAGCAAGAAAGTTCTAGTTACTGAGTAAGGAATCTCAGAATTATACTTCAATTTTCTGCAGCAAAGTCACAATAATTCCTTTGGTTGGAAAAACAGAACAAGAAGAGGATAATTTGTCATGCCTTTACTAAAAAATTAAATAATAAAATTAGCATTTATTTTTAATTAATTCACAGGGTGACGGCTGTAGTGATTGGAATGAATCTGCCAGGTGGCCCTCATAGTAGCTGAGCTCCGTGACTGGGGCTGTTAATCTGGTCTGATTAGGGACCCCTGGCTGACAGATATCAACAGGATTGTCAGGGGTTCTGTTCACACTGGGAGCAGCTCTGAGCTAGCTGGGTCAGTGCCATGTGCTACGCCCGTACAAATGAAAGGTGACTTGGTGAGTGTATACCAGTCTTTGTGGAGTTATTTCAAGGACAATGTTGGCTAAGGTAGAATTTCTTGCCAATCCCTCATTAAGAATCTAAATCTAATGCCCATCTCAGTTGAGAGTCAACCACATTGCTATGAGCCGACCAGGTGAGGATGGCAGCTTTCTGCCCAAAATTGCGTTAGTAACGCAAATGGGTTTCTCCTGACAATTGGCAATGGGCTCATCATCATCCATCATCAGACTTTCAGATTTTTTTTATTATTATATTCAAATTCCACCATCTGTCGTGGCAGGCTTTGAACTCATGTCCCTAGAGCCTTACCGGCTTCCCTGGATTAACAGTCCAGTGATGGTACCACGACGCTGTCGCTTTCCCCTTTGTGAATGGCTTAGATTTGATCAGGTCGGTGTTGTGATCACATGGTAGCCCAAAATTAAAATTCTCTATTATATACCTTTTGCTTTCTAGTGAACTAGACAGTATGACAGTCAACAGATATTCAAGGTGATGACAGTGACAAAGAAATGGATCCTCAGCAGCTGGGCGCTAGGCTCAGGAATTCTCTTCTTAAATCCTCACTGCCTTTCTAACACCCTTTAAGACCCTTCCCTGACAAAATTGTCAATGATCCGTCACAGGTTATAGAATCCCTACACTGCAAAAACAGATCATTCAGCCTGCACCGACCCTCCAAAGAGCATTCCACACAAATTCATTCTCCCTCATATTATTCTCTATAATCCTGCTTCTCCCATGACTAATCTACATTTCCCTGGGCACTATGGCCATTTTATCATGGTCAATACACCTAACCTGCGCATCTTTGGACTAGAGGAAGTAACCAGAACACATGGAGGAAAGCCACGCAGACGTGGGTAGAATGTGCAAATTCCACACAGACAGTGTCCCGAGGATGGAATTGAACCCAGGTCCCTGGCACTATGAAACAGTAGTGCTAACCCCTGAGTCACAGCGTTTCCCCAATTCCAGTGAAATACATCAGCAAGTTATATTATGTTAGAGGTGCATCATAAATGCAAGTACTGTTATCCCTGCATTTAATTACAGCTGATTTGTCATGGAGATTTTCTAATTTAGCCTGCTAACAGGAGAAAGAATGGACTATTATGCTATCTGCTCTGCTATGAAATGGATTGAAATTCACTGGGAATCATTCTATTTGTTTCTAGATCTGTGTAAGCTAAAAAGATTTTCTGATTTACTTTGTCCTCGTCAGTGCTCAGGTTATAAAATAAATATATCTCAGGGTATGTGCAAGATGACAGTCTCCAGTACATGAAAAGATGGAAAATCAGTGAAAGCCTTCAGACAGGTGCAGGACTATTAATCTCAGCTAATGATGCGATGGAAATCTAATCCAGCCACAGGCTGCCTTACGCTCACCCATACCATCCTAGGTACTGAGCCCAAGCAGTCACTCAATAATCCATCCTCATCACTTGAACAGTATGGTTCCATGTCCATTTCGTCTAATTAAATTTGGCTGAAGAATTGTGCAGAATGGGGATGATTTATGGATACAGTAGCTTGTAGAAGTTGGTGGTTAGAAATTGGATGACAAAGTTGCAGAACATCACATAATAGCCAAAGAGTATGACCTATAACTTGGAGTCCCCCAGTGAGTCCGCCCCTTCAATTGCTTTAGAACAGAGGATTTCCACTCCTCCCATGAATCACAATCCATCCCTGCACATGCTCTGCCCATCTTACTGACCGAATACTGGGAACCTTGGAGTCCCGTGGTTCTTGATTGAACTCATGCAGCCATTAATAATTTGAGTGTTCATTTAGAGGCATGTTTTGTAAACCCAGGGATTTCTACAAGAATATTCTTTGCCCACGTATAAAAAATCTTACGTGGGGACTCTCCCAAGAAAACATGGACATATGATCATCCTAGTTTTACCCATCCCTGATAATGGTAATCCGAGTGCTGCCTGCTCATACCTGTTCACAGTATGCAGCTATCACTAAACATGTTTAACACGTAGCTCCAAAAATAGAATTCCAGCAAAATTGCAATTTATTTTACATATATTTGGAATTCTATGTACAGCAGGGTTTTTTTTTTCTTTCTCACCTCAGGATTAAAATTAGGCTTGATCAAGATTCATTTCCTTTTTATCAGTCATCTTGTTGCAATTGTGAATTAGCCATTCGAAATGAAAGTGCCATATGGGTGATGCTTTCCTGATGAGGATTTGATTTGATTTGGTTTATTGTCACATTTGTGTGTTCCAAAATACAATGAAAAGTGTTATTTAGTGTGGCCACACTGAAAATAAACTAAAACACAGAACATTAAGCCAGAAGAATAAAATAATAAAGTTGACCTTATTGTCTTATCTCAAGGCACTTAGATGGCTTTTGGAACAGGTCCCGCTTCTAGCTCAGCTCCTCCATCCTGATGCCTCAAGTCCCTGCTGCTAAATCTACAAAACTGCTATAATCTCCCTTAGCCATACCACCGTTGCTGGAACAAAGAGTCACCACTGTCAGGTGCCATCTTGCCTCCGCTAATGCTGCTGCCATGAGTTCAGGCTGGGCAACCTTGCCAATACAACCACTGCTGGTGATGCAGGGCTCTGCACTTGGACCAAGCTCACTGTCGTTGCTGCCTCCTCCATCAGGCGTCGAGGCCTAGCCGCGGACCTGGAGCCTTGGCTCAGCCAGCGAGACTGGACCAGGGGGTTGAGCCTGGGACATGCTCCTTGCTCGCCAGGGAGACTTCGGGCTGGGGTGAGCCACATCCACCTCATCCTGGCATTGCTGCCACTGCCACCTTTGACATTTACTCGGCCTCGCTGCTCCCTGGACCCGTGCTGCCATCTTCACCCACCATTCTTCACAGGGCCAACACTGCTGCAACTGATGCTTTAAACACCTTAAAGACAAAAGGAGAAAAAAAGAAATAAAGAAAAAAAGAAACAAAGAAAAAAGAAGCAGATGTAAGTGGACAACGCCCGAGCTCAGTAGCCAAAATGCTGCCGCTCCACTGCCGCCATTTTGAAGATGGTATCTTGGCAGGTTCATCTGTGCAATGTAAGTCTGTACCTCTTAAAGAGGAGGATATATTTTGGTGGCAATATGTGCTGGAATATAGAATCATTGAATTATACAATACCGAAGGTGCTCTTCGGCCCATCAAGTGTTTACCACCGAAACTATTGTCACTCTACATTAGTCCCACGTTCCAGCATTAGGCCCATAACATTGCATGTTATATTTTATGGTAGTAACTTGGTTATGAGGAAGACAAAAGAGGGACACTGTATTGCTCCGTTGTTTTATGACAGAGAAGTGGAGGTCTTGTCTACAACGTGATCTGGAAAAGACAGGTCCTTTATCTGTTGGATACAATGTAAAGATAGTGAAAACAGAAAGCCAAGCTGTTCACTGTCAGGAGAATAATCCTGCAACCTGAATGCATTGCTGCAAGAGATTCAATGTGTTCACATGAGCAGTCGAGATTAGCGAATGCATATTCCAATGCCACACTCTAACAACTACACTACAAGCTTCTCACACTGCCCAACATGTCACATCAATATCACTCTCCTACTAACTATCTGCATCAATCACAACTCATTCCTAAATTCATAGCTTCATCCCATCCTCACATACAGAGCACTGTATTGGAAGTTAATATAAATAGAAAGTTGCACAGACATAGAGCAAAAATAGAAATAAATATATATGACCCAATAGCCATTTCAGAGAGCTGACTGCATGATGACCGAAGCTGAGACCCAAAAATTCAAGGGTGTTTGATGTTTCAGATGGATGGCTGAGTAGGAAGAGGTGCTGAATGGTTTTGTCAGTTCAGGATGATGTCAGTACATTAGTGTATTAATTGTATATTATTAATTAATAATTAGTATACTAATTAACGATGATGAAGGGTTTAGGCCCAAAACGTCAAGTTTTCCTGCTCCTATGATGCTGCTTGGCCTGCTGTGTTCATCCAGCCCCATGCTTGTTATCTCGGATTCTCCAGCATCTGCAGTACCTTTTATCTCTTATCAACAATCAGCGTGAGATGATTTTGGTGGAAGATTATGGTAGAATGCAGTTTATACAGAGATAAGAAATATTAAAGGTAAAAAGTCACTTATGGGCATAGCTTATAGACTTCCTAACAGTAGCTAATGGTAACAAAAACAGAAACAGAAACTATTATCAGAAACAAAAGCAGAAATTGCTGGAAAAGTTTAGCAGGCCTGGCAGCGTCTGAGGAAGAGTCACTCAATGCTAAATTTTAACTCTGATTTCTCTCCACAAATGCTGCCAGACCTGCTGATCTTTTCCAGCAATTTCTGCTTTTGTTTCTGATAATAATTACAGCATCCACAGTTCTTTCAGTTTTTATGTAGTTAATAGTAGCTACGCTGTAGGACTGAAGATATAGGAGGAAATGATGCAGTTTTAAGAAAGTTCAGGAACTTCAATAATCATGGGTGCTTTTTATATTAACATAGATGGAAGCAATTAGATTGGCAAAGATTCATAGAATGTTTCTTAGAGCAGTACATTCTAGTACCAACCAGGGAGCAGGTTATTTTAGACCTGTTAATGACTATTGATGGAGATTCTGAGAGCTAAAACTGAAACACCCAAAGAGGAACACTTCACCTCTGTAAAAAGAGTGTGAAATGTGATGTAACCTGCCTATAAGCAACTTCTAGTAGTTAAACAAAATAAAGTAGCTGTATAAGACCATGGTGAGACTGCATTTGTTATACCATGTACAATTTGACTCTACTTCCTTTAAATATAGTATAATTTATCAGAACCAGTTCAGTTTCAATTAATTCGTTCCTGGCATGAAGAGTTGATCAAAGGAAGAGACGTTGGATAAGTTGAAACTTTACCCGTTGGATTTTAGAAGAATGTGAGGCTATTTAAGATATTGAGGGAATTAAAAAGGGTGTATACAGAAAGGTGGATACTATATACCTCCACTGGGTATACTTTCTACAGGAGTTGTGTAAAATAGTTTACTTGGCTATTCCATTATCTTCCCACCAACCCAGACCTCTCCTGTTTAACACGGGAATTATCTGGTGCTGAAATTGGCAGCCCAAACACCAAGTGTTAGTAAATAATACAGAGTTGATTGAGCTTGCCAATATAAGATTGGCATGGGAGGCTGAGCCAGAATGGGCAGGCGTTTATTTTTTGTGCATTGGAAGCACTACCTCCTTTCCTCTGAGCTACCTGCATCTGAAAAACTCATCCCTTTAATCCCACTCACATCACTCCCCCAACTTTCTAAACTCTCCATGACACAGACGTATCTTATTCTCAGATCTATGCTGCCCATATCTATGCTGCCCATATCGTGGGCCTGCTTGCAGTACCTGTAGCATCCAGTAATGAATGTGAGACCAGTCTGAGTCATGGGGACAGGTCCTGGGCATGGGACTTCCTGCCCCAGTGAGGGAAAAAACATCCTACTGTTGGAAAATGTAGCCTGACTGCAGCATAAAATGGCAGCGGGGCTTGCGTCTATCTAGTCTACCAGTTCACTGCTGACCTTTCCAAATAGTAGATACGGATCAGAGTGTTATACACACCAAATGGAGCTGCAGTCCAACTAACATCACGTTTATTCTTTACTAGTCTTCCCTCTGCATTCCTTTGTGAGGAGTTTGGATGGAGGGGTGAGAAGGTGCCTGTACTATAATTTTCATTCGTGAAAGGATGCCTCCCCCAGTAAGAGACTTTAAAACTAATTGACACCATTTAATGGCTGAAGATCTTGTTTTCAATAAAACGAAACTGAAATCTTCTTTCCGAGAGCATTGATTGTCTATAGATCTCTCAATGCCAAAGTGTGATGGAGGCAGGATTACTTTTACTTCAGGATAAAGTTGATACTTTTTTGATAGACAAGAGAGACAGGAGTTATTGGGGGCGGGAATGTAGGGTGGGGTGGAACATAGAACATAGAACAGTACAGCACATTACAGGACCTTCGGCCCACGATGTTGTGCCAACCTATTATCTTACTAAGATCAAACTACCCTGCATCCCCTACATTATACTATCATCCATAACGTGTTCCTGTATGTTTAGCAGTTCATACTCCAAGAGATTGTAAGGGTTGCTGACACTCAGAGGAGTGGCATTGGCACTGTGAAGCATGAACCTGCTCTACTCCCTCAGAA
This sequence comes from Ginglymostoma cirratum, assembly GCA_024137785.1. Lineage (NCBI taxonomy): Eukaryota > Metazoa > Chordata > Chondrichthyes > Orectolobiformes > Ginglymostomatidae > Ginglymostoma > Ginglymostoma cirratum. The sequence goes on from JAHRHZ010000024.1 coordinate 10,490,700, forward strand.
TGATAGCATTTGTTCTCCCAATGCTGTTACTGTAGCAATGCCTTTGCTGTTGCTTATCAGCCTGCAAGTCGAGACTGCCCAGCTCAGGCCTTGAGTGTGCAGTGCCAAAGCATGGCAAGAGTTATTTGAGGTTATCTAGCAAGGTTATCTCCAGTTTCTCCACACTACAGGAAGAATGTGACTGCACGAGAGAGAGTGCAGAAGAGATTCACTGAGATAATGACTGGTCTGGAGCAATTTAATTATGAAGAGAGACTGGATAGGCTGGGATTGTATTCTTCAGAGCACAGAAGGCTGAGAAGGGACCTGATGGAGGTGTACGAAGTAAAGAGGGACGTGAGGTAGATAGGGAGAAAAGTTTTTCCTTAAAGGAATATGGGCCAAGCACCAATAGGTGGGACTAGTTTGGTTTGGGATTATGAACAGCATGGACTGATTGGACCGAAGTGTCTGTTTCTGTGCTGTATGAGTCCGTGATTCTATTAATAGGGGGAGTCAATAATCAGGGGCATAGTTTTAAGGTAAGGTGAAAGAGACCCAGAGGAGATTTGAGTAAATGTTCTCAGCCACTAGTGGGTATTTTAAATTCAGTGCCTTAAAAGAGTGGCAGGATTGGCAACCCTCAATATATTTAAGAAGTATTTAGATGAGTGTTTGAAATGGCATAGCGTACAAGGCTATAGGCCAAGTGCTGAAAACTGAGATGAAATTAGATAGATTTTGATTGTTGGAAAAACCTCTCTCATTCACTAATGTCCTTTAGGGAAGGAAACTGCCATCCTTACTTGGTCTGGCCTACATGTGGCTCGAGACCTACAGCAATGTGGTTGAATCTTAACTGCCCTCTGTGCCATTAGGGATGGGCAATAAATGCTGCCTGGCCAGCGGCACCCTCATCCCGTGAATGAATAAATAAAAAAGGTATGTGATGACCAGCATGGTTACGATGTGCCAGAGGAGATTTGTCTGTGCTGTAGACACTCTATAGCTCTGTAACACCTGAAAGGCATTTCCAAAAAGTATCACATTACAGATTTCACAGTAAAGCTGAAGGTTCAGGAACAGAGTGGACAGTAGCAGTATCTATAAAAGAATGAATTAGTGATAGGAAGAGACTTAGCAGCAGAAAACAGTTAGTTTAAGGACTAGAGGAAAGTATGTAGTGGGGTTCTGCCAGGATTGATCAAAATTAATGGCCTTGACTTGGGCATGGAAACAATTTAAAAATTCGTGGGTGACAATATTTGGAAGTGTTGTGAATTCTGTGTGAACTAGAGACAGATTTCAGGAGGACATGGGTAGATGTGTTTAATGGTCTGATGTGTGACAAATCATATTTAAAGCAGAGAAGCACATAGTAACACATCTTCGATGAACAGATGTATTAGTAGATGATCTGTGGGTTTATGTGCTCAAATCATTAAAGAAGGTAGCACAGGATGAGAAAGAGACAACATATGGAATCCCAGGGTTTATAAAATGGGGTCTAGCGGAAGGAAGCAATGGTGAACTTCTAAATAAATTCTGGTTCAGCTCCAACTGGAATATTTGACCATTTAGGCGCACCACTCACTGGGAAGAATGTGAGGCATTAGAGAGGATGTAGAAAGGAGTTAAAAGAATCCAGACTGAGAGACTTTGATAATGTAAATAGATTGGACAGGTCTCCAGACTATTCCTGCTGTGCTTTAACTGTTCAATCACCTCCGGGATGCCCTTGTTGTGCTGTTGATTGTCTCCTGGCTCTGATCGTCCAGGCATGCTTTTGGACCGCTGCCACTCTCGCAGTGCTCAATGCTTCAACTTACTCCTGTTCTGCTCTTGGGTCTCCAGGTTTTAAATACCTATGAGGTACTTCTTTAAATCGGCAAACGTTTCCATTTTTACACTGATTTAAATGCATAAGAGACTACTTGTTCTGGTTGAAATGGATCAGAAATTGGTCACTGTGAGAGGAAACCTTTCAATGTCAATTTCTTCTTTGGGAGACTAAAATAAGTGGACATTCTTCTTCAGGCCATAGATGGATCATGTATTCTTCCTGAATCCTTCTCACTGGCAATTCTGATGTGTTTGGTTTGGGAAGTTGATAAGTGGCTTGCGGTACTGAAGTCTGTATGATAAATTTTCCTGCTCTTCTCATTGTCATTCCTAGATGGTTTGGTTACTTGATATTCATTTTTGCATCCAGGAGTTAAAGCCCTCTCCATTGAACTTATATGTGATATGAAATATAATAATCATACTGTAAAAGGATATTGGTTGCTTAATCGGTTGTTAAAATCATACTTCACACAATGTAACTGCAGAGATATTATAATTTAAACTATAATCTTTCACAAAAAAGTTGAATGGCACAGACACAATATGAAGAGTTTGTATAATTTTAGAGCACAGTTAATGGTTACTTTTCAAAGATAATATATCACGGGGATCATTTCCACAGATTCAAAATAAGTGCCTGACTGCATCCTGGAGATTCCCATTTTGAACCATTGTCATGTCCCATTAGTTAACTGAACTGAAAATGTTGATGTCCATTTTGAACCAAGGTCTCTCCAGGAGTTTAATAGTTGTCTGCCATTTCCATACATCTTTCCTATGCCAGCTCCTGTGATGAACAATTAAGTGAATGCAGTTCTGGATCTTTCTGTAATTACCACATCTTTACACCCTGTTGCTTGTGCGACACTAATTACAACCATTACTAGATGATAATACAGAAATTATCTTTCTACTACATGAAAATGTGACAGGTCCTTGTGAGCTGTATGATAATGGTCATTTTCTTACCCATTTGTCACAAGTTTTAAAATCTTATTAATAATATTTCAACGTGGATTGAAAAAGACAGTGTTAACTTATTATTGGGTTATTTAGTTATTTTATACAAAAAAAACATACCTTTGATTTCTATCTTCTACCATATTCAATTTATATATGGGCTGCCAGTTGATACAGGGAAATTGCAAGGACATTAACTTTTAACAGACAATGTTCCACGGGATGTCAACAAACAGCAAAAACTAGACTTATAATCTTTCTCACTGGATATATATGTATATATGTATGTGTGTGTATATATATATTCATGCAATTTTCAGGGTCATACATTCTAATTTCATCAAGCAGTTAATCAATATTTTAATGGCATTACAATTATGCGTGATTATTCATAACTGTGAATAAGGGAACAGCATGAGATGTAAGAGAGAGTACGAGAAAGAGCAATTGGAAGTTCCACAAAGAATTCTCACCCACAATTACATATTCCCATTGCTGCTTCAGTTGGAGAAAAGTCCGAGCATAATTTCAGATGTTTGAAAGTTTGTTGCATTTAGATGAATCCTGTAACTTGTTATCACTGTGCATTCCAGAATTTGTTCAATCATTTGGTGCTAAGTTCCATTCCTGACCATGACTGCACAGGATTGTGTGCCTCATGTAAAAATATTGTTTTCTTAAGCTGCTTTATGAATGAAAGTCATTGTGAATCTTTACAACAGTCAATTTTTCATCATCTGCATTCTATTTATTTTCTCCGTGGAATCTGTTGGGGCAGAATAACTAAACAAAACACTACCATTTCCGGTATCAAAGAGTTCATTTGTTTCACAATGGTGGGAAGATAGCCTCTGAGCTATCAGGAGCTCCTTCACTGAATAAAGGAAAGACATAAACTTTTACACATATGTTTTTGGCCCGTCTTGGTGTTTTTAAATCAGTTGTAAACTGATTACATTTATTGATTGATTACTTACACATCGAATCAGGTCAGTCAATGAGCCTGTATGGTCAGTTTTCAGGTCTAGGTCTTTCCATGATGTTTACCAGACAAGCTTATCACTTGTCCTTGGGCTTTCACAATGCATTTCATTCAACCACGATCTAATACTGCTGATTTCTGTATTTGTCATTCAATCCTCTCTGCTTGCAGGGTGGGGACTTCCCCCTAAGCTGTCTGTCCACAGGAATTCAGTAAAAACCCTTACATGTCTGGTACATTTAAAATTCCATTATTTATACATGTGTATGTACGTGTATAAGTGATTACAATCACCTAAAGGATATTAATTGATATGAGTCAAACTTTTTCCCTTTATCCGATATTAAATAGCAAACTTTGAATTAGCTTTCATGAGGGGCTTCTATCAGTGCTTCTCAAGGATGTCTCTTATCAAAACTGTCCCTGTGTAAGCAGTGACAATGTTTTTGCTTCTTATTACAAGACACTTTACATCTTATCTGGTTGCTATGTGTACAAAGGCCATGATTCTGACTGTATAAATTACTTCTTCAGCTAACAATCTTCTTCAGTCATTTTTGTGTCAAATAAAAAAAAACTTAGGATAGCCATTTTAAAGTTTACTAAACACAATGGGCAGCCAAAACACATATAAAGGGAAGAGAAGACTAAAATTGTCAATAATGAGGGAAATGTTTATGGCTAACAAGGAATGTAAAGTGGCTGTTATAAACTTTCAGAATGACAGCAGTCTCCTTAATTAAATTTATTCCTCACAGATGTTTTTTTTTGCCATAACAGTGTCTATAAGGAATCAAAATATGTGACAACTCATATTCGGGCTCTTGGCCTGAATATTTTATGCAACTTGACTTGGTAAGTCTAATGATCTTGTTCATTCAATGAAGTGCATTTGTACTGCAGTGTAGTCAAACATTTGGTTCATTATTTGAAATAAATATTAACAAATTAAGTTCAATTATGTTCCATATTTCTCTAACTGTTGCATTGCTCCAACACATTGTTGGTTTGTAAATTTCTATCCACCTCTAAGAGCACTTCCGTAATGTCTACTTTCTGCATTACGAGAGCGCCCAACTGAAGATAAAATGAAGAGAGTTATGGTCTGGAGTACATACTTGGAGTTGGAAAAATATCTAGGCACAGAAGGAATGGTTTCTGCATTCACTGGCATGCAGACCTCAGCTTATCCTCCTTCACAGTGAAACACAAGATTTAAATTTATGTAAATATGACTGTCTTGATCCCAGCATATCACAAAACATTTGGTTAATGAAATAGTATTAAGGCATCATCACAGTTGTGATGTACAAAATACAGCTGCCAATTGTGCACAAGGTTTCACAAAACAAAAACAAAATTGACCAGATCATTTGTTTTAGCGATTTGGGGTGAAATATAAGTATTGGTCAGATCACGATGGAGAACACACATTCTCTCCTTCAAAATAAAACCAGGCTTAATGTCTCATCCAAAATGCAGCATCTCTAATCATGCAGAACTCCCTCATGTGCTTCATTAAAGTATCAGAAGTCGGATGACACCAGGTTATAGCCCAACAGTTTTATTAGAAATCACAAACTTTCAGAGCACTGTCCCTATGTCAGGTGAAGTGAGAGAGTAGTGCACAGACACAGAATTTATAGGCAGAGATAGCAATGGGCAGAGATATCAAAAAGATTGTACAAATAGTGTGAGTAGAGTGTTGACAGGCTGAATAATAGGTCTCTGCAGGCGATCAAGTGTGCCAGATAGTGTGAGTTATAGTATCAACAGCTGGATAACAAGCAAAAGGATGGCTTATTATCCAATTAAATGAGGCAGAGAGATAATTACAAAAAATTAAAAATAAGATGGTACAGAAGACAAAGCAAATGATTGGAATAATATAATAGGTATTATAGAAGGGTTCAATGCTAAAGGTCTAACCAAAGTATTAAGCAATCCAAAACTGTACAAACTAATTAAGGTAGAAAGATTTTAACAACTAATCCAGGTGATGGTGTCTAAACATGGCAGTAAGGAAGATTTTACAGGTACAGAACAGTGTGGTGGGGCCACATGTAGCATGACATGAGTCCAAGATGACGGTTGAGACCACCTTCATGGTTATGGAACTTGGCTATAAGTCTCTGCTCGGTGATGCTGCGTTGTTGTATATCTCGAAGACCGTCTTGGAGGACGCTTACCCAGAGATTGGAGCAGAATGTCCTTGACCGTTGAAGTGTTCCCTGACTGCGACTCCCTTCACTTGTTATCCAGCTGTTGACACTTTACTCACACCATCTGACACACTTGATCACCTGCAGAGCCCTATTATTCAGCCTGGCGACACTCCACTCACACCATTTGTATGATCTTTTGATCTCTCTGCCCATTGATCTCTCTGCCTATAAACTCTGTGCCTGCATACTTTCTCTCATTTCACCTGATGAGAGGTCAATGCTTTGAAAGCTTCTGATTTCAAATAAACCTGTGGGACTATAACCTGGTATCATCAGACTTCTGAACTGGTCCATCTCAGTACAACACCGGCACCTCCACATCATTAAAATATCAACCTAGGTTATTATCTCAAGCCTCTGTCGTGAGTCAACTTTTGGATCCAAAGTTAAGAGTGCTAAAACATATCTGACACCTATAACTTCATGCTAGTCTCCAAATAGTGCAGGCTACAGTGCTCCTAATTAAAGGAGGTTTTTTGTGAGCTTAATCTATTTCTCAGAGGGCTTTCTTACGTGACAAATCTGGAAAAAAAAGTAGGACAAAAAGGAAAAATTTAATGAGAATAATGGATTAGCAACATAGGAATTATTTATTGTCAATAATTTTACAAACGTGTAGATGTTTGGGTAATAAAATCTTAACCCAGCAGTTAACAGAAAAATAATAATTGTGACAGGTGTAAGAGGAGAGCAACATTAAAGCCTAGCTATTCTAATAGTTTCTACCATCTTCATAATACAACAGAGCTGAATTGTTGAATCTAATAATATTACTCATCCAATGACAAAATACAACAGTAATTCAATCAAACTGTTGATTGATTATTTTCTTGGTATGCCGACTTACCTTTCACAATTAATTTCCTTTTGTCGATTTTATAATTTTTTTTCCTGGAAAATTAATATCCAGTCTTTTGTATTTGTATTATCACAGTAGTTATCTTGCCTCTGCATACCAAAGAGGTTTTGTCATGGAAAGTAGGCATTCTTAACAAGGAACGTCCAAGATTTATGATCTAACAGGAGACAAATTAGCTTTTAACTAGAAGTTATAATTTTGTTGTAATGCAGTATTCATCACCATGAGCTTGAAATATATAAACCTTACCTTACTGCATGACTCTGGGGACTAGAAACACCAATGAAAGAAGGTAGAGAAACTTCGTTAAGTAATGGTGAACTCTTTGCTGGTTAATTCATTGGAACATGGAACAGGAGTAGGCCATTCAGCCCCTTGAACCTGTCCTACCACTTAATGAGATTACAGCTGATCTGAAGTTTAATGCCATATACCTTTGCAGATTCAAAATTAACAATGGATCCTGCATCCAAACAGTTCCAAACATTGACCACCTTTTGTGTATAGAAGTGCTTTTTAATATCTCTCCTGAACAGTCTGGCCCTAATTCTCAGCCTATGTCCCCAAGCTGTAGAATCCTGAACTAGTGAAAGTAGTTTATCTTTACCTATCCTGGTTTTTCCTGTTAATTCTGTGAAGACTTCAATCAGATCATCCCTTAGCCTTCTAAATTCGAAAGAAAACAATTCCAATTTGTAAAATCTCCCCTCGTAATTTAACCCCTGAAATCCAGGTATCACCCTTGTAAATCTAAGTTATACTGTCTCCATGGCCAATATATCCTTCCTAAGGCATGGTGCCCCAGATCTGCTCACAGTATTCCAAGTGGGGTCAGCTACACATCAAATCAGAAACAATAGACATAGCAGCTGCTGTACTCAAAATAAACACTGTATCCTCAACAGTAACCATGTGCTAGGGCATTGAAATGTATATTCTGTGCCTGTGAATCAGGAATCAAAAATTCTGCCATGGGTCTATTACCTCTGTGTATCAGATATCCTCTTACTAGTGGCTCTGCTACTTCTTGGTACCAAAATCCTGTTCCTCAACAACTTCAAATTCCTGGATAGTTGCTGACTCTTGAGGCCTTTTTTTTAAGCTTCCATGCTGCTCAAACTGCTTTGAAATAGCCTCTCTCCTGGCACTCTTGACCCTCATTAACACTGGCTGAGCAGAGCTCCCACTGATGGGATTCTTTAACTGCATTAACTATGATTTCCTTCCTTGTTTTATGAACTGTTAATGAGCCCTTTTAATTTTTTATCCCCATGTGTAGCTGGACCCTGCAGTCATCCTGTACTTACTGTTCATCAGAATGATTCTACAACTTTCTCTGTGCCCTCCTGTGGGCTCTTAGATTTCCCTTTGGGTTTATTTCTCTCTTTCATATTCCTGATTGGTCTCTGGGTGCCTTGTGCGTGTGAACTGCTGCTGCCAGGTTTTAAGGTCAGGCCTGCACTCAGGTAAGTAAATGTCAACAAGCTTCAATGAACATTATACTGTGCAGTAGAGAAGGGATTGTACAGGGCATGTTTTGTAGACTATCTTCTTCTGGTATCATCCAGACATCGCGGATGATGGAGGATGGAATTTTGTAAGGGTGTGGGCTGTGGTGACGTGTATTGCAAATCTGTAGAGTCCCATCTCAAAGTCAGGAGCATCTTTAGCTGCTTTTCACAGCCGGTGCAATGTGTTTATCTCTAGGTAGCAGCAAGATCCAATTAGCAGTGATTAGAGCATGTCAAATACCCCTTTGATGGCCTCAGTAATATCCAGCTTTATATCCTGCTAAACTGATCAAACAAGATAAATGTCAAGTCAACTGTACTAGGAAGTCAGAGTGGGTACTTGGTGAAATCAGCTTGCTGCTTGTTCCGAAGAACCTTCATGAGGACATCAGGTACCAATATATTGTAGCACATTGCAAGGTGGAACCATAAGCAGTAATAACATTTAACACGAGTAGAATACAACCAAGGAATCATTATAATGAAGTTGATGCGAAGGGAAATTCTACTGAAACTCCATGGGCAACATATTGGTACCACATTGTGTAGAACAAGAGCCCAACAATCATTTTGGTGCCTAGGCATTTTGAAACAAAAATACAGGATTTTGAAGAAAACTTAGATTCAAAATGCTACTTATTTCTTTCTACAGATGCTGCTGGCCCATTAAGTTGCTGTTGTAATTTCCATTTTCACTATTCACAAAAGATTATGTTGTGAGGATGTTCGCAAATTTGATCTTGGTGAACCTTGCTCCTCTTTAGCCAAGGAAAGTAGCAAACACCAACCTGTGGCTATTTCCTGCATCAGTGGCAGAACGTCTGGAAATGTTTAGCAGTTGGTTTTTCCTCATCCTCCAGAGTAATGTAACATGGATGTTGCAAACAAAACTAGGAGATGGAGGAGAAAGGATTTGATTTAAAAATCTGAAAAATAAATGGAATCCTCCTGCATTCGTTAGCATAATTATGGCTGAAATTCTGTTAATTGTTAACTCAGGGACAACAGCTCCTCCTGTATGAGAAAATCAATGAATGCCAAACAAACTTAAAGACTTTCATGCAAATCATTCAGACTCAGCTGTAAATATTGGACTTATTGGACTTACTAATTCCATAAAAATCACTCAAAGAAAAAACATTTTAGTTGAAACTGCTTCAGCATTCTTCTTAACAGTAGACTGTCTTGATTTCCCAAGAATATTTACCCCGTTGCGATTACATCACAATTCTATAAAACACAAACTTTACAGCATGAACTATTAGGCAGAAATATTGCCTCAACTGCTACAAGCTCCAGGAGTTATATTCTATTTGTTTAGTAAAGCAAGTTTAGTGAAACAGAAAATAGTGAAAAAGTAAATGAGTAACTGGAATGACATATATTACAAATTGCCTTTCTGTTTTGCTAATTGCCTTTCCTGTCTTTGCTTGACACTGTTTTACAGCCCTGGAACCCAATTTAAAACCTTGCTCAAGCAATCATTATTCATGTGCTAACTTAGATCAAAAGTGATTGCAGGCTACTTTCATGTAGTGGGCATCACCAGCAAGCCCAATTTATTCACCACTTCTTCCTGACCAATGCCACATATTGAAGTGGACTGTCCACAAGCTCAGCATCCTATTGAACATCAGGATGACTTTCTGACCCCATAACCTCTCCATCAATAAAAACACCTACATTCAACTTTGTAACATGTCCATTTCTTCCTTCAGCCTATTTGCTGCTGAGAACATAACTGTTCATTTGTAATGTTCTTCCTGTTCGAAAAGCAAAACCATTGGACATGTTGAATATTCAGATCCTGTAAAACTTAATTTTCCTTGTATTTACAGTGTAACATGAGATTTCATTTAACAGTTATTACAGCTGTACTTAACTTTCCAAAATTCTAGTATTTGAAGCTAAAGGGAAAAATTACAAAAAACAAATAGGTCACAATGCATAAGATTGGCATCAACAATTCAACTGGCATCAGATGCATCCTACTACCAGTGTGCCGTGCTTGAAAGAACTAGTAAGCTAATCCACGGCTGAGGGTGGGCAAGGGGACATCAAGCATCTGATATTCCAATTGGCTGTCCCATGACCATTGGCCAAAAGCATTCAGACTATTGATTGACACAGAGAAAATGACTATCCTAGAAATAACAATAAGTGCTAGGCTCAGACAGAGGGGGACTTGGGGTAGATGATGGCAAGTGAAGCCCACAGGGGCTAGACAAATTCTGTGCTGGAATATCTGTGCTGGGGCCAAGAGAATTAAGGATCCAGATTTGCATTGGAGTAACCACATCAGGACTAGGTCAAATCTGCGCTGGAGGATCCATGCAGGGATCAAGAATGGAGTAGACTCAGGGCAGAGGGGAGTTTCCCCAGAGAGCTTTCTTTACCAGGTAGATTGAAAATGGACCAGAAGATGAGGAGGAAGATTGAGGGGATAGTTCCGCAACATCTCAGCCAGAGAGCAGGATACTGTCCTCACCACTTTGACGAGATTGAAACATTCCATGCTGACAGCCTGTTGTCCTCTGTTATCATTGAACCATCCCCAGTTATCACGGATGTACACTTCCTTTATCTAACTAACTAATGTATCATATTTTAACTTCTGCTCCTCAAAAAACTTCACAAAATAACAGAAGATTTCAATAAATCGTTGACTGTCTAACTACGATCACAGACCTCTAGAAAACAACAGATTTATATTTCTTCTGTTATTTTGTGAAGTTTTTTGAGGAGCAGAAGTTAAAATATGATACATTAGTTAGTTAGCTCAATCTATTCAAATGTTACAGCCTTGTCTTAACTCCCCCCAAAATGCGGTCATTCCTTTCTGAACATAAGCCTCGACCTGCATTATTGAGCAGTTAACTATAGAGATTTCTGATGTTTTTCTGCTCTCCCTCATCAAAATCCTGGTAGATGACCTTTCTTTTCAGTTCATTCACAGGATGTAAACATCTCTGGTTAGGCTGTGATTAATTTTCTACCTCTAATGTCTTTGTGAAACTGCTGGGGATCTGCTTCATTTAAACATTGCAGCCATGTTGCCCTAGTACACCTGGGGAGACAATGGCCTAGTGGTATTGGCACTGGACTATTAATCCAGAGACCCAGATAGTGTCCTGGGGACCTGGGCTCAAATCCCGCCATGGCAGATGGTGGAATTTGAATTCAACAAATATCTGGAATTAAGAGTCTAATGATGACCTTGAATCCAGTGTCAATTGTCAGGGGAAAAACCCATCTGGTTCACTAATGCCCTTTAGGGAAGGAAACTGCCATCCTTACCAGGCCTGGTCTGGCCTACATGTGACCCCAGATCCACAGCAATGTGGTTGACTCGTAACTGCCATCTGGGCAATTAGGGATGGTCAGAGATGCCCTCATCTCATGAATGAATAAAGAGAAAAAAAAAACCTTCTAAAAGGGAAGTTATAGGATTTTCATGTAGTAATAGTGAAGAAACAGTGATATAGAACCAAATTAGGACAGTGTTTGGTTTAGAGGAAAAAGTGATGACTGTAACCCCATATCACAATGGCTTCCTCTCTACCCTTTCCATTTTGAAGCCCGTCTTGGAACTAAATAGATATTTCAAAGCACAATTTCCTACAGTCTGACATCCCAATACATTTCAGGAACTTTGGAAACTCTCAGTTTATCTGCTATGAGTGGATTTTCTCCAGGTGTAAATCTCTTTACACTTCTCAGTAAAACAATCTGCACACATTGTACGTTTCTAAAGATCAACTCAGCATTCAAACCTTCAGCCATTAGCACTGAAGAGCCAAAAAAAATCTCTTCTGAAAGGCTAATGTAGAGGGCAACAGAAAGAGGCTTTGAGCTGGGTGTAGTTGGATGATGGATGCTATAGAGTGGTTACAAACAGCTATAGTTGAGGTGTGAGGGTGGCACCAGACAGATATGTGGTGTGGTATACATAACAGTAGATCACCTGATAGAAGAGTCATTTAGACTCGAAACGTTAGCTTGCTTTCTCTCCATGAATGCTGCCTGACCTGCTGTGATCTCCAGCATTTTTGTTTTTAGTTACAAGCAGCAGCAGTTACTAAGAAAACTGACCTTAAGCCCGTCACATTGTGAAAATACCCACTAATGTCCTTCAGGAAAGGAAATTAGTGATTACCCAATCTGATATATGTGTGACTCTGATCTGACACTAATGTGGTTGGCTCTTAACTAGCCCCTGAAGTGATCCAGTAAGCTATTTAGAGTTGTGAAACTGCAACAAGCAGAACGAGAAGATGACTCACACATATCAAGGAATGTGTTAGTTTTTCCAATGATACTCACATTTTCACGATAATCCAGCATTCCCAAGGTCAGTTTCATAGATCCTGTTCCTGCTCCAGCCTGTAGCTAGTACTGTCAAGAGATCTGCTGTCATGGCATGTCACATCGCATGATGGTTTTATGCCACCCTCTCAAATCAACAGTAGCTCGTCTGCTACCAGTATGTCACATCCATCTTTTTGATAAATTAAACGTAGGGCAGATTCCATGTGGTGATGTGGACTCGATCCCTATTGCTGACTTCAACAATCATTATGAAAAATGTATATGATTAATTTAACCATTCCCCACTACAAAGAATGGCTGAAATGAAAGCTTGCCTTTTATAGTTGCAACATAATTTCAGTTTTGTTAGTTAACAGATGTTTGTATTATTTTGGTGGAATTATAATGTGTTTTCAGTTACACATGAGGTAATATTGAACTGAATGCTAGAATAATTGTAGAAGACAATAGCAATCAGTTGTTTTTTAACATGCATCCACTTGTTTTTTTCTATTTAAGCCAGACTGATTTTTTTTTGTCTATTTTTGCCAATTTTCTCCATTGACTTTGAAGACAGTGATGTCACTCTCACCATTACTTCCAGGGCAATAATCCAACAGAGCTAATCATCTCCTCTTTATGGAATAGTTATTTTGTGCATCATATAATGGGCAATTTAGTGTTAATGTTTAGTTGGTATCATTGATTTAGTATAGTCAGGATGGAAACTGCAGACATCACACCCCTCACCCCCACTCCCCCACTGCTACCTACCCCAACCTCAATCTGAATGAGTCAACTAGCTAAAGTATAAACTTTATAATCTACCTGTGAGATCAAGTCCAATGAATTCCGTATGTATGGTACTGGTGACCAGGGTTCAAATCCCACCATGGCAGATAGTGGAATTTGAATTCAACAAAAATCTAGAATTAAGAGTCTAATGAAGACAATGAAACAGTTGTCATTTGTTGGAAAAAATACTATCTGGTCATGCTGCCCTTACCTAGTCTATAAGTCTGGCTTACATGTGACTCCAGACCCACAGCAAAGTGGTTAACTCTCAACTACCCTCTGGACAATTAGGGATGGGCAATACATCCTAGCCGACCCAATGATGTCCACATCGTGTGAATGAATGAATGAAGAAACTGTCGTTGACACTAAATATACTGACTAGTTTGCTTAGTTCTCAAGAAATTTTTCAAATCATACAGCTCGTCCTTCACAACCTAAGATAAACTCTGCGATTTGTGGTTCAGTAATGTTCAGAATGGTTCCCCACCCCTCCCTCTCTCTATTTATTTCTGAGCTCCCACTCCCACCTCCCCAGTTCTGAAGAAGGATCCCGACCCGAAATGTCAACTTTCCTGCTCCTCTGATGCTGCCTGGCCTGCTGTGTTCCTCCAGCTCCAAACTGTGTTGTCTCTGACTCCGGCATGTGCAGTTCTTGCTATCTTCAATTATTCATATTGAGTTACACAAACATGACTTATGGAGCAGCTGCCAGGAATCACCAATTGTTAGCGACTTAGACGCTTTACTTGAGAATGGTGTATTCTTCTGCGTAGTCTATAATGGCAATGTTATATTAACAGAAGATAAAAATTTATGGGCACAGAAGGAAGGGTTATTCAATTTATTAATTATCAATAAAGATAAGACCTATTTAGAAACTTGCAATTAATCTCCAAAGGCCATATAAGTTTTCCTTCTCTCCTGCCATTTTTTCTCACTGAAAAAACTTTTACAAAGAAAAAGATTGATTGTAATTTTATAAAAGGAGGTCAAGAATCAAGTTAACATACTTAATATTTAGAGGGAGTAATCAATCATGTTAGTATAAGGTATTTATTCATTTTGAAGGAGTTTAAATAAGAAACAGGCCTATGAGTAAACTAGATATCATGGATAATGGTGAATGTACAAGAAATATGAATGAGTAAAGTCTATTTGCCTGCTATGACACTGAAATAAATTAAGAACAATACACTTAGAAACGTTGAAAAGAACGGCTGCACTACAGAAAAACACTTGGAAGAATAAATGCACTGAACTTGTAATGACCTTCTTCAAATCCATCAAAATGAACAGGTAAAGTAAATACTGTTTACCTAGATGATGAAACTATAACATTAATGGTGGTCATCAAAAAATAGCAGAGAGTTTGAGCAAACTGCTTACGTCAGTTTTCATAGTGGAGACGGAAAAAAGAAACAAAATAACAGAAAATCAATGGTAAAAAGGGGGTAGGAAATAATCACAAAATCAACTAAAAATGGAAGGGACTAACATCTTATAAGTACCTTGAATTTGATGGTCTGCAATAGGTTTTTAAAAGAAATGGCTGGATAGGTAATTAGTTGCAATCTGCCAAAATTCATTAGACTCAGGAAAGGTCTCAATGGATTGGAAAAGCAGAAATGCTACACCTCTGTTCAGAAATCTGAATACTACAGGCCAGTTAACCTAATACCTGGGGTGAGAGGGTAAGGAATAAACGATAGGTGGAGATAGAACCCAAAGAGAGAGGAGAACATTTGGACCGACAAGGGAGTAGGTAATGGTCAGTTTAGGAGAATGAATAACTACGAATGGGGACTATTAATGGCTAACAATGGGTTGTGTGTAATAGCAGATCACGTGATAACAAGGCCTGGTTTGTGGGTGTTGGGAAAAGGACATGGGGGAGCTCAAGCCCTAAAGCTATTGAACTCAATATTGAGTCCAGAAGGCTGCAGGGTCTCCAAGTGGAAAATGAGATGCTGCTCTTCCAGCTTGTGCTGAGGTTCACTGGAGCACTGCAGCAAGCCTGAGACAGTTTTTTTTGCCAAAGGCAGATTGTCTTTGACCTTTAATAAATTTGAGAAACGTCCAATAATTCCAACAAGAATCCTGTCTCTTATGAGCTTCTTAGTCATGTTTACAATGATCCGTAGAGTTCATTAATGAAATGATGGACCAATTTGCTTGAATGTTGAACTCTTCTATTCAATCTTGTCCTTTCAATAATTCTGTTTGCTTTGAAATTAAAATAATCAAAAAATTTAAATAACATTTTTAAAAGTATCTCTCTTCTTTTAGATATTGTCAATGTAAGATTGCAAGATTTGTGTTTTAATGAAGATTACTCTCATTCTCCTAAACTGCAATGAGTACAAAGCTAACCACTCAACCTTTTCTCAGAATAGAAGTCACTCCATACCCAGGATAATCCTGGTGAACTTTCTTTGGACTGCCTCCAATACCAATGTATCTTTTCTGTCCACAATTTTCAAGCTGTGATCTGACCAGTGTCTTGTAACACTTTGGCGAGACCTCCCTAGTCATAGAGTCTATTTCCTTTGAAATAAAGGCCAACATTCCCTTTGCCTCTCCTGTTATTCACTGAACTTGGAAGCTAGCTATTTGTAATTCGTGCACTCGGATCCCCAAATCCCTGTGACCCCCAAATCCCTGTACACTGTAGGTTTCAGCAGACTTTCCCAATTTAAATAATATTCAGCTCTTCTATCCTTTGAGCCTTTCTGCAAAAGTGTATTTTTTCATTGTAGGTGGTAGGTGTCGCAGACTTAGAAGGTTCTGTTGAAAGAGCTTTGGCAGGTTGTTGCAGTGCATTTTGCAGATGGAATACACTGCTACCGTTATACATCAGTGGTAGAGGCAGTGAATGTTTAAAGTTGGTGAATGGATTGTCAATCAAGCAGGCTGTTTCTTGAAAGTTGGTGGAGCTGCATCAATCCATGCAAGTGGAGAGTATCCAATCACATTTTGATTGTGCTTTGGACAGTCAGAAGCTATTGGACTGATTATGCCAAAAGCATATATCAGTACACAGAGCAGATACCTGGGATAAACTTCCCAGACTGATACAAACGAAATACCACACTCTCATATGTTCTGACTTTCAGATGAAACTGATCCCATCCACCTTTCCACATGGGCATTAAAGATTGAATAATATTACCCAAAGAAGAGCAGGAAACATCACTCAACAACATTTCTAAGCAAACACCAAAGAAATAAATAAAATAGTCTTCTCCTCAATTGTGCTTATTGGGTCTTGTGTGTAAATTTGCAGTGGCACCTCCTTTATTGTAACACATAATGACTAAACATTAAGAATTACCTAAAAAGTAGCCTACTGGCTGCTAAAACACATATTGCCAACTTGGCCGAACAGCAAGGGATGCTGGGTACCTTGGCTAATTAAAACTCTGAAATCACAAAACCCACACACCAGATGCAGTGCAAACACAGTAGTCAGGTGCTAATGATATTGGTATAATGTAAAAGGCAACAGTTAGTCTGCACAGACACCCCCAACAACTTACTCACTAAACATAGGGTAGCCCAGGCAGAAAGGCACCGGGTCCTGCTACACAAGGAAAGTTGACAGTAGCATGTCATCTAAATGATTGACTCTTGTTTCAAACAATTAAGTGTATCTCTCTGATTGGTCAGAACTACAGAAAGCTCCAGAAAACTATCTAAAAGGTATAAAAACAGAGTTCACCTGCAGACCCAGCTCTTGGAACCTCTCTTGGAACTGCTAAGGAATTGTCCGAGGCCTTCTAAGGAGACCAGCATGGCCAGAGGCAGAGACCAGCTGACCATCCAGAGAGAGACAGAGGGAGAAAGCAGCTTTGCAGACCCTGAGACAGAGCCACAGAGAGAGTGACCGTGTAAATTTACAAGAGGCTTGGGAAGTATTGTAACCGTAAGCAGCCAAATAGGATTAGGGATAGTATACTTAGTATTAAAATGATTGTACGTTTGTTCCTAATAAAGTGGGAATGTTTTGCTTTGGTACCAGCGTGTGTTCATATTGATTTGACCGCTTTGGTATTGTCGGACACTTGGGCAAATTCATTCTTAACATTCTGGTCGGAGTTATCTGCAACTTGTTTAAAGAGGAACCGGTGAACACTGTCAAGTGTCTGGTGACATGTTGAGGTCATTAAAAAATGTTAAATAAATACAAGTCGAGGTCGCGAGATAACAAGGTGTGGGGCTGGATGAACACAGCAGGCCAAGCAGTATCATAGGAGCAGGAAAGCTTGACGGTTCGGGCCTAGACCCTTCATCAGAAATGGGATTCTTGGATTCTCCAGCATCTGCAGTACCTTTTGTCTCTGATACAATTTTAACCCCACTGCGAAGCCTCTTCTAAGGATGCCTACCCTGAAGAAGTTACCCTCTTCCCTCCGGACAAACCTCAGGGAATCTCTCTCCCACCACAACTCTCTCATAATCTCTTCGGCCTTGAAACTGCTCAACCACGTCCTGAAGCAAACCAGGTACTACAGCCACATCACCTTTCTTAGGACCTGCCTACGGAACCAGATCATCCCCAATGGACTACAATCCACATTCAAGCCTTCCCAATTTGGCCCCAACCATGACAATATCTACATTCAGAACATTGAGACCCTCCAGAAGTGCTTTTCCCTGCGACTCCTGAAACACACACTTGCAGCAATGCGCAGGCATCTCCAGGCACTACAATCAAGTCTACCCCAGCTCAGAGCCTCCCTCTCCCAGACCTGCAAAGGACCTCTCCTCTTTTTTATTCTTCTGCATTTCTGATGAAGGGTCTAGGCCCGAAACGTCAAGCTTTCCTGCTCCTATGATGCTGCTTGGCCTGCTGTGTTCATCCAGCCCCACAGCTTGTTATCTCGGATTCTCCAGCATCTGCAGTACCTTTTATCTCTGATACAAGTCGAGGTAGCTTCAGGATACATTTTAACCATTTGTGAAATAAGCTCCGAGAAAAAGTTTAATTGAAATTGGGCACTTTGCTCTTTATAAAGCAATATGTATTTACTTCAGAATAGAAACTTCTACTGCTCTGATGGAATTATGGGGAAAAAGAATGCAGTTAAAGGGTTCCAGCGGAGATCATGTCAACCGCTACTATTCTGTTGGAAAGCAAAACAAGCATATACACAAAAATGGCAACAATCTTGTGGAATCTATAAATGATATCTCCAACAGAATATATTCTCAAAGATCTGAGAATTTGTCTATAATCCTTTGCGAAACATTTGCATTTTGTTGAAGGAAACAATTCTTGCTTGATTTTACCAGGATGTTATTCTTTAAAACATTGTCCTGGTGCATGACATCCTGGCGTGAAAGAACATTTATTTATTAACATCATCTCTGATCAAACTGAAAATTTCTGACCTGAATCTATTGTAATATCGTGCAGAGGTGCGAACATCTTTAAATGTTAAGTAGTTCTGAAGCTAGTTGCTGAACAAAATAATTGAAACATTAATAGTTTTGTGCATTCTCCCTTGTGTCACCAGGGTCATGGTTTCCAAAGCAGGTTTAATTTCTTGTGCATGAATAATGAAAGTATAACCTACAGTGATACAGAAGAATAGTTTTTAAAGTGGCTGATCTCCCAAAGGTGTAATGGAGCAATTCTGAGCAGAGCAGCTATTTCAAACAAGGAAAGTGATTAGGCTGCATGATAATGCAGGTGGTACATCACCTACCTCCCACTCAGCAGGTTGTGGGTTCACCTCCCAGGGCTGCTTGTCATGCTGTTCTAGTTGCCTTTGTTGGGAGACAGGTTCATTAATTCACAGATTACAGGCTGTTCAGGCGGACTCACAGTTTTATACAGTTCACAAAAGATCCATTATCTGAACAGTAAATGAAGCGCCTTGAGATTGCTGAGAACAAGCAAGAATTTCTTCGCTTCTGAAAGAAGGTTTAGCTGTTCACTTTTAGCAAGCTCACAAGCCACAAAATATGTATTTGTCCACCAGTTATTCGGCAACACAATATTTCCATTTTTGTAAGGAAGAAGGAAGTCATGAAACAGGTACATTTGAGTTCTGTAATTAACTGTGGAGTGCACAGTATTGGTGTATATTGATTCCCAAAAAGAAAAAAGAAATTGACTTACACAAAAGGTACAGTTTTAATTTTCAGAAAGAAAATTTGTGCAACAAGGTTAAAATATTTGGATTCTTAAGCCTCTTTCAGGCACCCAAATTCATAACAAAGTTCTGAACACTGAATATTTTCAGCAACATTTTATGCAAATGCTTAGTATTTTTTTTACCAGTGTTACAACCCTTAATGATTTCTGTGTCCCTCCAGTCCTGGTCTTTTATACATTCCTGATTTTGAATCATTGCACTGTAGGGAGTGCAGAGGATGATTTACCAGAATGCTATCTGGGATGGAAAATTTGATCGAATCACAGAACACCTACAGTGTGGAAGCAGGCTATTCGGCCCATCAAGACCATACCGACCCTCTGGAGAGCATTCTACCCTATGCCTGCAACCTGACATTTCCCATGGCTAATCCACCTAACCTACACATCCTTGGACACTATGGGGTAATTTAGCATCTCCAATCCACATAACCTGCACATCTTTGCACTGTGGGAGGAAACCAGAGCACCCGGAGGAAACCCACACAGCCACAGGGAGAATGTGCAAACTTCACACTGACATTCACTGAAGGGTGGAATCAAACCTGGGTGCGTGGTGCTGTGAAGCAGCCGTGCTAACCATTCAGCTACCGTGCCTCCCCAGCGATAAGATTAAGGTTACAAGATTTTGAGGGGCATGGACAGAATGGATAAGAAGCAACTGTACCGCATGTTGAACAGTCAGTCATGACGGGACACAGGTCCAAGGTGAGGGGCAGGAAGGTTAGTGGCGTTGTAAGGAAAAACCCAATCTGGTTCACTATTGAACCTTAGGGTATGACATTAGCTACCTTATACATACCTTGCATGTGACTCCAGATCCATAGCAATATGGTTGACTCTTAACTACCCTCTGAAATAACAGAGACCCAGCAAGTCCATAGGCAACTGGGATTGTTAAGAAATGGCAGCCTTGCCAGAAAATGTAGCATCCCATGCAAGAATTAAAAAAAGTCTCTATCCTGAGGTGTTGAAGAATTGCTAGTTTCTGATTGTCTGACAACTCTGTGGCATGACCACTTGATTCAGAAATGTGGAAGCCTTGCATTAGCTTCTTAATGGTCCTTAGAAGGGTAAGGTGTCTCAAATGTTTGAACAATAGGTGAATTTAGCCCTTTCATGTCATTGCTATTCACAGAATCCCTACAGTGTGGAAACAGGCCCTTTGGCCCAACAAGTCCACACTGAACATCAGAGCATCCCACCCAGACCCACCTAACCTACACTGCCCTGAACACTATGGGCAATTTAGCATGGCCAATCCACATAACCTGTACATCTTTGGACTGTGGGAGGAAACCAGAGCACCCAGAGGAAACCCACGCAGACACAGGGAGAATGTGCAAACTCCACACAGACAGATGCCCGAGGCTGGAATCGAACCTGGGTCCCTGGTGCTGTGAGGCAGCAGTGCTAACCGCTGAACCACTGTGCCACTCTGAGAGACCAGTTCGTATTTTTAATACCAGATGTATCTCCACCAACAGCATTCAGCTCTTAAGCCAGAAAAGATATTCTGCCTTTCACACAGATATGTAATGTAGTATATGATGTTCAGTGCTAGTGTGTTGCCAGGTACAGAGGTCCTACATCTCAAAGACTGGTGGATCACATTAAACAGAATGTTCCTGTGGCTATTCATATCAGCTACCACACTGTCTGTACTTAACCAGCCTGTGCTTGCTCAACTCAGAACAATGTTCAACAATAGATATGATTGATCAGTACTTACTAAAGTCCCACATATGCTAAGAATTATGCTAACAACCAAATTAGACTGATAAGTTAGTTCCACGATGTGGCTCAATTGCATTGGCTGCAAGTGACATATATCCATAAATAGCGCCTTTTCTCTGTTGAAAATAAGAAAGTTCATGCGTTGCTCTTTTTACAGGTAAACTAAAGACTGGTGTCAACTATTCTCTTGTGTATTTCCCATAGCAATACCTCAACAATGGTCCACTTTCCATTCAATCCACCTTTAATTGATGTTTTATAAATTTTTATTCCCTCTGAAATTTGGTGTTCTTGTATCTGTCCTGACATGTGCACGATGAAAAACTGAAGAAAAAAAACCCAACAGAACTGTGAATGCTGGAAATCAGAAACAAAAAACAGAAATTGCTTGAAAAGCTCAGCAGGTCTGGCAGAATCTGAGGAGAGAAATCAGAGTTAACGTTTCAGGTCCAGTTACCTGTGAAGGGAAATAATAACTCTAAAAAGCTGAAATATGCTTCTTTTATTTTAGCATTAGGCAGCCTGCTTGCAATCAGAAGGCAGGAATTTTTTTTTTGTTTGGATGCTTTCTGTGAATCCCAAACTTTTAATTACATTGAATGTAAATTATAGAGCAAACAGATGGCCCTCAGAGCTCACTTTCGCGCAGGTCAGATACACCCTGCACTTCTTACATCACTCAATGACTGATATTTTGTGGTCAGCAGCAAAGCAAGAATGTTCAATCGCATCCATGAAGAAAGTTTCACTGGTAGTGCCTCTGATGAGTACTTCATGCCTAGCACTGTGCAATGAAACCTCCAGATCTTTACAGGACATTCCCAGTGTACGGCAGTAATGTCATTGGTTGTCCCAGCAGCTAATCACATTAAAGGATTTTCACAGGCACCCAAACAGGAAACTAAAATGATTATCATAAAATCACATATATTTTTAAAGCTGATTATGTTACAGGTAGACACTAATATTCTGAAAAGTATTTTTTTTTGAATAATAGTGTAGTTTTTAAAAATCCGCAATTTACTACTTTAACAGCGTTCTATGATCATAAGTTATTTTTCAGGATTAGTTCAGTTGTTCATCAGTATTTTATTATTTTTAACACTACTAATCACCCAGTTACTAATGATTGACTAAGGTATTTCTTTTAAGAGAATTTTAAACTACACTGTGGTTCTCATCTTCAGAATTCTCACTGATTTCAACAATTGTCAGCTTTGGGAGGAAACATAGCAGAGAATGTGCGAAACTCTAAGAGAAGGACCGTAAGTTCAGGAAGTTATGGTCCATTAATGATAGTAAAGAGCGACAGTTTGATGGAAAAGATCCACACAAAATCTGGGTCTGTAGATTGAGGAGTATTTTCAATGTTTCTGCACTCTTCATGCAGCCCTGTTAGACAGGAATGCAGATCATGGTAATGCTACATTGTTTTAGTGCTAATTGAACAAGACTCTATGTTACATATAGGACAGGCTCCCTTTCCTGAAATATGTTGCTAAACCAATTTGGTTTTTACTTCAATCCAGTAGTTCCATAGTCATTTTATCTGGAGCCATACCACAGATTACCAGGATTTATTGAATTCAATTTCACAACTTGCCATGTGCTTTGAACTCACCTCATTTGCTTCACTCCTCCAGTGCTGCCATACCTGATGCTAAATAATGTGTCATAAAGATGGCCCAAAATTGCATGCATGTTCACTGAAGCCAAGCCTTCATATGGTCATTTTATAATATTTCCTGAACTGCTGTGCACAAGTTTTCCCATGAAAGGAAAATAGATCCTATGACTGAAACCCAGTAAATTGTGGGTGAAGGATTGTTTTGAAACATTTGTTCATAGAATATGAGATTTGTTGACTAGACTCACATTTCTTGCCCATCACTAATTGAAAAGGTGGCAGTGGCCTTATTGTACTGCTGGAATCCATATGATATAAGTGCTTACATAATGCGAATAGGAAGGAAGTTCCAGCAGCAGTGATGATATGATGATATAGTTCCAAGTCAGGATGATATATGACTTGGAACGGGACTTACAGGTGATGGTGATGTTCCTATGCATTTGCTGCTTCCGGGTGACTGAGGTTATGAAACAAACATGGAGAATGTTGGAGAAACTCAGCAGGTCTGGCAGCATCTGTGGAAAGAGAAACAGTTAACGTTTTGAGTCTGGTTTGACTCTTCTTCAGAACAGTTCTTCAGAGTTTCTCCAGCATTCTCTGTAATTGCTTCAGATTTCCAACATCTGCAGTGTTTTTATTTTGATTGAAGTCAGAAGTGCTCACTAAGTTCTGCAGAATTCTTGTCTGAAAAATGTACTTATTTACCCAGAGCAGACTTTTTCAGGATCAAATCTGATTCAGCGTTCAGCAGCTAAAACCACAAAATATGGTAAGGCCTGAAAGTTGGTGATGCTGACCAACCAACACCATTCCTCTGACAAGCAGCCTGAAAATGTTATATTCCCTCCTTATTCATGTGATTAGAAGGTTCAGCCAACACTAGGTGTCTTGTTGAGTAGCTGTGTATCTGAGCAAGAATGGCAAAATCTCAAGCCCAGGTCCAAGCTATCCTGTCATAATTTAACTAGATCTGCACTCCATAAATACTTTGACTTTAATAGGTGCTAGAAAACATTGTGTTGATCTTTAAGAGACTGATAATGGCATAACAGGGAAGAGGGTGTGGGCTCCAAGGTTCTCTGACATCAGTGGTCTTAGTTCTTGAGGCAGACATGAGAGGGTTTCTTCCTTTACAAAAAAGAGGCACTCCAGATAAACAATTGAAAGGTTACAGGATCAGATAATGATCAGAATCAATGCAAACAGTGTAGCTATTGGATGTTGAAACCATGTTGAAAGTTTAATGGCCTTACAAGATTGGTAAAGGGCAATGGATAAATCTTCAAAATGCAAGACCCTTTCAACTTCACCAGTCACCTCAATAGTTGCTTAAATCACCATTCACCTATAACAGAGCTTTTGAAAATTTCACTCAGACTAAACATTCATAGCTCCATCACAATCTGTCATAGAGCAGAGCTGAAAGCTTCACATCCATCTCTCACAGCTTGCACATCCTGCCAGATATTCAACCTCAGGGCACAACAGCTAAAAAGATTGCTTTACACTCACTGGCAGACTTTTTCTTTGAGAACAAGGTTGTATATAACCATCTGCAGGAACTAACCAGTGGGATCAATCAAACCTATGTATTCCTAGCCTGATGAGGGGATGGTGTTTGTCATCATCAAAACATCCAAAGACCACGGTCAGCAGTAGCCAAAAGCATTAACAGTGACAGAGATGTCCATTTATCCTTCTTACATTCCAGTGACTTTTCATTCTACAGTTTCTTCTCATACACATGCTGCAGGTAGTTAAAACATACACCTCGTATCAGACCCCTGGTTCTAGCACACCATCGTCTTATAGCCTTTCTCTTTTCAGATGAACAAGACCTGACAAAAATAAAGCAGTAGCACAAGAGAAATGTAGTCAGCTAGCCCCACTGTCCAGCCATATCTCCGCAGCCCTCTAATTTCATCCTTTTCAAATATATATCCAGCTCTCTTTTGAAACCCCCGTGGAATCCGCTCCACCACTCCCTCAGGCAACGTATTCCAAATACTAACAACTTTCTGAGTAGTGAAGTTTGTCCTCATCTCACTCTCTTGCTGACAGTCTTGAAGTTGTGACCTGTTAGTACAGACATACTAATTGGTGGAAACAGAATATCCTTCTTTACGCTGTCAAAATTGTTCATAATTCTGAACATGACAAGAAAGTCACCCCTTACTCTTCTCTGTTCCATGGAAAACAAGTCAAATTTCTCTAATCTTTCCTTGTATCTAAAATCCTTCATTTCTGGTATCATTCTAGTAAATCCCCTTTGAACTCTCTCTAGGGCTTTAACATCTTTCCTCAAATAAGGTGCCCAGAAGTGAACACAATATGCTAACACATGGTCTCACCAATGATTGTACAGGTGTAGTATCACTTCCTTTTATCACTTGCTTTTATCCTATATGTCTCTACTTATAAACCCAAGGATCCTATAAGCATTCTTCACAACTCTTTCAACTTGCCTGGCCACCTTCGGAGAATCATGTACGTAAACCCTGAGGTCCCCTGCTCCTGTACTCCTCTAAAAGTTGTACCATTGATTCTGTATTATGTTTCTGTGTTTCTTAACCAGAATCCATTGCCTAACATTTCTCTGCATTAAGCTTCATCTGCCAGATGTCTGCCTATTTGACCAACTTGTCAATGTCCTTCTGAATTCACTAAGCATCATCCTCACAGTTCACTATTCTCTCGACCTTAGTATCATCTGCAAATTTAGGGATTTTTCCCTCAACATCCATCTGCAAATTGTTTATATAAATCAGAAAGAGCAATAGTCACAACATTCCCTAGGAAACATCACTTTCAACTTGTCTCTGATCTGAGAAATGCCTATCTAAACCTACCCTAATCTGTGCTGCCAAAGACCCATCAATCCAATACATTTCTAATTTGCTAACATGTGGCACCATATCAAATGCTTTCTGAAAGTTCAAGCATACAACATCTACAGCAATATCCTCAGAGAGTATTAAAGCTGTACAACATGGAAACAGACCCTTTGGTCCAATTCGTCCATGCTGACAAGATATCCTAAATTAGTCTCGTCCCATTTGCCAGCATTTGGCCCATATCCATCTAAACACTTCCTATTCATATACTCAATATTGTAATTTTACCAGTCTCCACCACTGCTTCTGGAGCTCATTCCATACATGCACCGCCCTCTGTGAGAAAAAGTTGCCCTTTAGGTACATTTTAAATCTTTCCCCTCTCACCTACTGCCTATGTCACCTTGTCAAGGGACTCACTTAAATTCGTCAGACCTGACAAAACCATGTTGACTGTCTGGTGTTAATTCATTTTTTCTCTATGTATATTTACTTGATCCTGCATTATGGCTTCCATCAGTTTTCCCACGATTGATGTCAAGTTGACATTGTAGTTTCCTGGGTTGTCCTCTTCCTATCTCTTAAACAATGGTGACACATTTGCAATCCTCCAGTCTCCCGGGACTACTTCTATGTTCAGCATGGCCTGGAAAATTTCTGTCAATGATTCTGCAGTTTGCTCCCTTAACTCTCTCAGCAATCTTGGATGCATCCCATATGGGCCTGACAGCTTCTCAACCTGGAGTGTTGACAGCATTTTTAGCACCACTTCTTTAGCTTTCACTAAACTGTTCGATTGTTCAACACTCACATTTTCAACTGGGCCATTTTCACTATCTTCTGATTTGGTAAAGACGGAAGCAAAATATTTATTTAGTCCTATTCTTTGCATAAATGAACAGCTTGTTCCTTATGGACCCCACTCTATCCTTCACTCATCTTTCCCTATTAATATGTTGAAGAACAAAATTACTATTTGCTTTAGTGCAGCCTGTCATTTAGTGCAGAAAAACAGAAAGGAAGCTCATCATGGTTGTCAGCAATTGTCAGTCTTTGCATGGAGTCACAACACAAAAAGAAAATAACAGCCTTTGGAATGAGTCCAGGGGCTTAGAAAGCATCAGTCAGCAATGAGGTCAATCAGTGACTGGATACGCTTCATGAAAGGGGTAAGGAGCTGAATGTTGGGAAGACCACCTTGAGTCTTTCTGGCCTACTGGGCACTGTTTTTATCCTTGAATGAGAGAAGCGGGTATTAGATTAAATTAAAGCATGCAGCATGGTTTTTACTTTTTGATGTAGGTGAGGTGTCCCAAACTCGCAATCACTGCAGAGGGTTCGGTGATGTTGGGTGTTGGCATGGATGACAATGAGGGAGGGAAGATGTTACAGGCAAAAGTGAGAGTGATGAAGCAGGAGCCTCAGTGGGAGGTGGGTAAAGTAGCAGGGGTACAGTGAATGTGAGATGGAAGTGAGAAGATGGTGGCACCTACACTGGGAGAATGGAGAAGGTTATTGAACCATTTTCTGCATTGTATTACATTTCTCCCGAAGGCTGAGACTCCACTGACCCAGGTGGGCACCTTAGACCACAATGGCATGGTCTGGTGTTGGGACTTGCACTGCTGCTCGTGATGGAAGAGGAAGACCTATCTTTGCAGCTCCTTGTCCAGTAGGATCTCTGAGGCCACACAACAGAATATCTGGCTGTCACATCTGGGGTAAGTGTTTGGAACTGTACAGTGTAGCTCTGGACTGACAGTGCTTGTACAGGTATACAAAGGGCCTTTGAACTTGGCACAGGTACAAAGGATGCAAGTGAATTCAGGGTTATCTGATGAGTACTGAGTTGTTCCAGAGAAGGCATGCGGTCCAATGGGGCTAGAATCAGACATGTGGAACACCATAGAGATGGAGTAGGTAATTATTGAGATGATTTACATAGGTTACAGCAAGAAAACTCACTTGGTATTATAGCATAAATCCCTCAACCCAATTTGGAATTAGCTAAGAATCATAAAGTTCAGCTTCAAGAAAGAAAACTGTCTGGGTCAGGAGAGATTGAGAAAGGCACCAGTAGAATCAGGCCAATGATATATGTTGACCCTACAATATGTGTACTTCTACTGCATCCATGCTAATGACTTTACTGAAAGATATTTTGGTGCAGTCTGCATCAGAAGCACACATGTCGAGTTTAGGTCCCATTTTGAACAAACGAGGAACCTATGACACACACTGGCAATATGCAATGGATGTTTACAGCCAAGAGATTGAAAAGCTAACCCTAACATTTTGGGTCTGGTACCTATCATGTCGTTCATCAGGCAGTTAGGTGCAAAATACTCAGTTTTCACTTAATGGATGGAAACTGTAAGTGATTCTAATAAGCTGCCCGATGTGAGTGATATCCTATTAATTCGAGGGGAATTTTAGAAAATATCATCTGCATTGATTGTCAATCCTTGAACCTGTATTGAATAAACATGCATCAAATGTGAAAATAAACAAATCACTTATGGATCAAACAAATGCCCAAGGATGTACAGGTTAGGTGGATTGGGCAAGCTAAATTGCCCATTGTGGCCAGGGATACATGTTCTAGATGGATTAGCCATGGGAAATGCAGGGTTACAGGGATAGGATTGGGGGATGGGTCTAGGTGAGATGCTCTTCAGAGGGTCAGAGTGGACTCAATGGGCCAAATGGCCTGCTTCCCCATTGTAGGGATTCTATGAATCTATTAGATGATATGTTTCAAATTAGACCGTGCATATTATTATCCAAAAAAGTCAAATTGAAACACAAGAAAAATTCCGCATTGTTCACTTCTGGTCACCCACTTCTCAGAAGGATATTATTAAGCTGGAGTGGGTTCAGAAGTGATTTACCAGGATGTTGTTGGGCATGGAAGGTTTATAAAGAAAGGCTGGATAAGCTGGGGCTTTTTTCAATGGAGCATAGGAGTTTGAGAGATGACCTTATAAGAGTTTATAACATAATGAGGGGTATAGATAGGGTTAATGGTAGTTGTCTTTTCCCTAGGATAGGGGATGCCAAGACTAGGGGACATATTTTTAAGGTGAGAGAGATTTAAAAAAGACATGTGGGGCAATTTTTTTTTACACAGAGGGTGGTTCGCGTGTGGAATGAACTTCCTGAGGAAGTGATGGATGTGAGTAAAATTGCAATGCTTAAAAGACATTTAGATGAGTACATGAATAGGAAAGATTTGGAAAGATGTTAGCCAAGAGCAGGCAGGACTGGTTTAGTTTGGAATTATGCTCAGCATGGACTGGTTTGCCTGAAGGGTCTGTTTCTGTGCTATATGCCTCTATGACTCTATGATTAGTGTATTTCCAAAACAAAGGTTCATATGATGAATCATTAGTAACAGCCAGTCTATGAACCAAACCCCTGACAAGGAAGGTTCCAAACTTGAGCACAGGATTGCTGAGTATACCTTTTAACCAGGAGATTTTTGTTCATTTCATCTTTTAAGGTAACCAATCACTCCACTGTAATAGATATGAACACTTCTTGTTGTGATCACATGCTTAAAAAGCAGAGGGTCAGAGAAATCATCTCTGGATTGTTTCTGTCATGTTAATGATGCTGGGCTAGTGATCAGTTGTTTGTCAGTGATTGATTAACACCATCAGTTAGTTTATTTGAAACAGTAAAATACATCATAAATTGTTAGGAAGCAGACATTACAGCAATTTCTTAGTGAGCAGCATGCACACTACCTGGCAAAATTACAACATTGCATATGC
>JAHRHZ010000024.1:10525303-10564965 GCA_024137785.1 Ginglymostoma cirratum
AAAAATATTTTTCTGAAGAAGGGCCTAGGCCCGAAACATCAGCTTTCCTGCTCCTCTGATGCTGTTTGGCCTGCTGTGTTCATCCAGCTCTACACCTTGTTATCTCAGATTCTCCAGCATCTGCAGTTCCTACTATCTCTGGATCTCACTGAATATGAGTTCTCTGATTGGGGCTGTTAACCAGGTCCAATCAGGGGGCCCTGGCTGACAGATATAAACAGGATTGTTAGAGGTTCTGTTCGCTCTCAGAACTGGCTCTAAGCAAGCTGGGTCAGTATCTTGTGCCATGCACATGTAAATAAAGGGTGACTTCGAGATGGGATACCAGCCTTCATGGAGTTAGTTCAAGTACAACATTATTGCCCCAGTCCCTTAGATTATACAAGATGAGCAGCCTCAGAAATTGACAGCCCACTAACCATTTTAAACTTGTTAACAAGTTGATTACCCCCAACTTTTGTTGTCTACTCCATTTTTTAGGACCATGGTTAAGCATGTCAGCAGCTATGGAAGTTGGCATTTTCTGCATGGCTTACATTTTTAAAACATACTTTTTGACTCCTCAATAGCAATTAAAGTTTGATTTAGAGATCAAGAGGCCTTTGTAATTCTAGTCAGTTCAACTTCTTGTTTGCTACATTACATCTCTGACACATAATTTTCTCGGGTGCAGGAGCAATTGGGTGTGGAGCTCTTTTGAACCTATAATTGACCTCCTTTCCGCTGAATGGCCCCCTACTTGAAGCTTGATTGAACAAACAGAGTTGGCAGAAGTAGGATTGAAGAGAAACTTCCATTTCCAATCCACCTCCTTGACCTCACCAACAAATACAAAATCTAACCCTGAAGGTTCTGTCCAAACTGAAAATGTTCAAAGTTCATTCTTCTATTTGGCTGCATTGATACTTCATCCTGTCCCTGTCTCTTCCTGATCTACATCATGAGATATACTAGCTGTGCCAATCCTTGATGAATCTAGCCAGTTTTAAATGAACAGGTCATTGAAGTAAGGATGCAGATCTTCAAATGAAATGTAAGTTTTAGTAACATAGAGTATTTTCAATAATGGTAAACGTAGTTGAAATAAATTGCATGGCCTAGATTTTGCTCAAGGACATTTATTGATAGCATTTCAATGTAAGCACTTGTATTGCGCTCCCTTTCAATCAAAAATTACTAGCTCTAGAAAACTTCACGGACAGAAGATGCTAATTATGGAAGGTTCACCAACAGAGTTCACTATTAGAATATGGTCTTCAATGCATAGTTTCTCTTGGGAGCATGTACACCGGTAACTGGTGAATGAATAATTACTGCAGGTAAGGCTTAAATATTTCATCACACACATCATTTTGTTGGGACCAACAAAAGCACAGGAGAATCTAAACATTACTTCTGACAACTCAGCTGTGAAGCTCTAATGAAATAAAACAGACAATTTATACCATGAAAAACTATACTGGAATCCATTAAAATACATCCCACAGGGCCACAGGAAGAGAAATATTTCTCAATCATTCTTCTGCAAGCAACATACATGTGCGCTAGAAGTTGAGCTTCCAGCCTGGCTGAGATCAACATTATTTAAATTTACTTTGCAGAACATTTTTGTGCCAGAAGGGCATTCAGCTTCTTGAGCTTATTCCAGCATTCAATTAGATCACAGCTGATCTGCGTTCTTTTCAATTCTTTTTACCATTCATTCTCTATCATCTAATACCATTACCTAACAAATCAATCAAGCCAATCTTGAAATTCTCAATCGACCAAGCACATTACATTTTGTTTGGTGAATATTGCACATATGTTTTTGTGAAATAATTTCCTGATTTGATGCCTAAATGGTCTAACTTTAATTTTGAAAAGGTTTACAGAGACCCATATGTATATATTCCCATGTATTAAAGGAAGTGGTTTCATTGTGTTTGCCCTACCAAATCTCTTTATCATTTTTCAGACTTTGATTAGCTCATCCCTTAACTTTTGATAGCTGAGGCAGTAGAGTTTGTACAACCATTACAATTTAAACCTTTGAACCATGAAGTTACCTGATGAATCTTACCCTTTCCAAGGACATTATATGCTTCCGTTTTGATAGATTACACAGATTACAGTATCAAAAGCTGAACACAATATTCCAAATCAATTCCTAATCGTGGCTTTGAACGGAGACATAACTTCATTTCTTGCATTTCAATCTCATTGAGAGAAAACAAACATTCAGTTCGCCATTTATGTTACTTTTTTGTAACCTTGTCCTGGCTTTCAGTGATTTCTGCACATTAACTTTTAAACCTCTTTACTCCTTCGCACCTTTTAATCTCTCTTACTTAAGACAATATTGCGTCCTCGCAGCTGGTACTTAGAGTGCACCCTTTAGATCTATACTCCCTGTCTTTTACCTTGCAACTAATTGTGAACTTGGGTCACAAAGTTACACCCAAGTTCACGCACTTTCATTTTTTAACCGTAATCTGTTAGACAGAATGAAATTAAATATACTGTAACTTGATCATAGACAATCTCCTATCTACTCTGCTGGTGACAGCTTCAATAAAAAAAAGCTCAGTTAGATTACACAGACATTGTCTCCCATTGCAAAATCAACTTTGATTCTTGTTGATCAGTTCAATCTTGTTCAATTACTCAGCTACTTTGTCCTTAGTAATAGATTCCACAGAAAATTGTAAATTGAAAGATCTGTTTACCCATTTTCTTCCTCAATCCTTTCTTTAGAAATGAAACAACACTCGGTATGATTAAATCTGTGGACATAATTTATCAATTTGGAGACATTAGAAAAAATGTCTTGTGGTACAATGATAGTGTCCATACTGCTAGGCTGTAAGCTCTGAACTCAAGTCACATATTAGGACTCGTTAGCTATGGTAGGTATATTTGAAACTTGACCAAGCAGATGGATTACCAGCTTGTAAATTCCTCCGATATGCTTGAGGCAAATGGTAAATAAATCTCTCAAAAGGCAATGGCAAAACACTTAGTTAGATTCTCCTGTATTGTTGGTTATTTTACCCCTTCCTCAGCTGTCAAAACAACATGGAGTAGTCACTGAATTTATTATTTATCATAGTCATATATTTGCCAAGCTTCAGTGGACCCACATTTCTCTTGAACCTACTTTTTTCCTAGAAGTACATGGAACAGATAGGGCTTTTACCTGGCCCAGAGGTAGGAGAGCTACCACTGTGCCACTGGAGCCCCAAAACTGCATGCTATTTTTTCAAAAAGTTAATCTGTCTGGAACAACTCGGACTTGAACCTAGGCCTTCCTAACTCAAAGGGAGGGACACTATCACTCTGCTACAACAGCGCCAGGATTGGATGTGAGCTATCTAGCCAATTGAATTACTTAACCCTCATGTGATACTTCCCAGTCCTTTATTGTAACAATGAAAGTGTGAGGGCTCCAGCGACACAGTGATAGTATGCCTCCCTCAGGGCAGAAAGCTCAGGTTCAAGTGCCACCTGCACCAAAGCTGTGTTGCAACATAACTGAACAGGTTAATTTAAAAAATAATGCCCATGCAGCTGTTGTCTTCTAATTTTTATGTAATGGTTTTGCGTCATGCCAGACATCTTTGCAATCACAGTTTAATCCTTTAAAACTATATTGGACAGGATATTGGTAGATATTGGCACATTAATTATGCACACAATTAGTAATGCACAAATTGACCAGCAAGTGCAATGTTTAAAAGCTTGAGCTGCATGTCGCCAGATCTCGCTGATTGATTTAAAGTCCCTCACACAATTGTCTCTCATAAACATAGGAGCAGAAGTAAGTCATTCTCCTGTTCTTGCTCCACCATTCATATGATCATAGCTGACCATGCATTTCAATGTTATTTTTTCCAGACTATTTCCACACCTCTCTATGCAATTAATATTTAGAAATCTGTTAATCTCTGTCTTAACCATTCTCAATGACTGAGCTTCCACAGCTATGTTGGGTAGACAATGCCAAAGACTCATGATCTGCTGAGTACAAGAATTCTCCTAATCCTGATGGTAACTTGCTTTTCCTTTATTTTGAAATTCTGTCCCTTGGTTCCAATTAGAAGAACTATCTTACCTGCATCTACTCTGTCTCTCTCTTTAAGTGTTTTGAGGGTTTTAATGAGATCACCTCTCATTCTTAGAAACTCTAGAGAACATAGGCCTAAATTCTCTAGTTTCTCTTCATACAATAGCCCTGCCACCCTGGGAACAAGTCTGATGAATCTTCATTGAACTCCTTCAATAGCAATAATTTCTTTCCTGTCGTAAGAAACCAAAATTGCATATGATAGTCCAGGTTTTACAGTCTAACCAAGCTCCCATACAATTAAAGCAAGCCTTCATTACTCCTGCATTTGTTATAAAGGGTAGCATTCCATTAGCCTTCTTGATTGCCTGCTGTACCTGCATTTTAGCTTTTAGAAAATTGTTGATGAGAGCACCTAGGTCACTTTGTGCATCTACATTTTCTAACTCCTTACTTTTTAAGCAATACTCTGCATATCTGTCCTTGCTACCAAAGTGGGTAGTCTCACATTAGATGCCACCTACTGTATTCTTGCCCATTCACTAAACCTGTCCAAATCCTCATGGAGCTGCTTCACATGTTCTTCACAGCAGTCATTCCCAACTAATTTTGTGTCATCCATAAATTTGTAAATATCACATTTGGGCTCCACATCTAAACTGATGATATATTGTCAACAGCTGGGGCTCAAGTGCTTACCCTTGCAGCACTCCACATCCACCCAATGCAAAAATGGCCAATGTATACCTACTCTCCATTTATTCTCTGTTAGCCACTCTTAATCCATGTCAGTACATTACATCCTTTCCTACGTACTTTAATTTTGCCAACCAACCTCCTGTGGGTGACTTCATCAAAAGCTTCTGAAAATCCAAGCACACTATGTCCACCGACTCCCTTTCCTCAATTCTGCTAGTAACATCTTTAAGAAACCCAAAGACTTGTCAAACATGATTTCCAGTTCACAAATCCAAGCTGACTGTGCCCAACCAGACTGTTATTATCCAAGTGTCAATTTACCTCCCTTTATGTTGTCCGTGTCCATTTATTACATCCTATATAATAGATTCCCGCATTTCCTTATAAAAGGTTAATGGATCTGATCATACTCCTTGACCTCTATCTGAACATTTAAATCATCTGCTTCATTGTGAATGCTGTGTGCATTCAAGTAGAGAGCCTTTAACTTTGTTCACATGACATTATTCGCCATTCTTTGATTAAGTGGTGTTTCACGTACGTTCTAATTTTCTCTTCCAGTTTCTTCGAGTTGGGTTGCTATTCATTTTTCCATCACCCTGAAAACCTAGATTAAAGCCTCCCTAGCAAGTCTCCATGCAACGTGTGAATCCCAGTCCTGTTAAACCATAACCTAACCAGTTTGTACAGACCTGTACAAGAACCAGTCCTAATGTGTCAAAAGTCTAATGCCCTCTTTCCTATACCAGTTATCTACCCACATATAAACTTGATCAATTTTCCTATACCACTGTGCACTGGTACGTATCTCTGGGTATATTCCAAAGATTACTATTCCTAATAACAATAATAGGACAGACACTATAAAAATTATCAGGACTTTAGTTTCAGGCACAGCTGATAGGGGACAATTCTGAGAAGGGGCAGTCAATGCAGGACTGAGGGTGTTGTACTTAAGTGCACACAGTAGACAAAACAAGGTGAATGAGCTTGTAGTGCAGATTGAAATTAGCACGTATGATATTGTGGGTATCACAGAGATGTGGCTGCAAGGGGATCAGGGCTGAGGACTAAATATCCAAGGATATTCATCCTGTTGTAGTGAAAGGCAGATAGGCAGAGGGGTGAGGTTGCCTTGTTAGTAAGAACTTAAATAAAATCGACAGCAAGAAATGATATAACGTCAGAAGGCGTAGAATCTGTTTGGGTGGAGTTGAGAAGCTGCACAGGGAAAGGGACCCTGATGGGAGATGTGCCCAGGCCTCCCAGCAGTAGTCAGAAAATGAAGTCTGGAAACTAATAGTATAAGTATGGTTTTAAATATGTAATTGCTATTGTGCTGTCAATAGACCTATCTCAAGGCCAGGAGTAACTCATGCTACCTTTTATGCTTCTCACAACACCGTGATGAGATTCTCGCTAGGCAGCAGTGACTTATCAATTGAAATTGGTTATATTTTGTCACATACCTTGACAATAGCCAAACCTGCCTCAATAATGACCAAATGCCCATCTTATCAAACTTGCCAAGTATGCTCAAAGTTGAGAAAACTGATACTTGGCTGATTCACCTCACTGTTGGTTCTGAATGACTTCTACATTGAAAATCGAGCACAAACATCTCAAGGCATGCTCCAGGGGCACTGGCCACGAACACCCAATTTCAATGGATATTAGCATTTGAACCAAAATGGCATACCTCCAACACACTTATAGGATGTCTCTGCACGACAATCCTGCACCTCAGAGTGCACCAACAACCATCATTGCAATACCGTTGCAAAGACATTGTACAGTCACGGACACACACTTAGCTCATATACTGGACCAGGTGGCATTGCTGGACTCTTTGCTTTCTCTCAAAGTGCTCACTCACATTGGGCCTATCTGGATGACCACAGGACCCCTGCCTTGCATTGCCTTGCCTTGCCTTGCCTTTTTGTGCTTTGCCCTCCAACTACAGATGCCAGGCTCATATCACTGCTGCTTTGCCTTACCATCAGGACAGGCACTGAGCCAGGAGCTTTCCATAGTTCTCAGGAGGCCTCCGTTATGCAATGGGGGATAGTCTTTGCTCAGGGGTTTCCAGCACATTAAGTCAAGGACTGCCTCCGATACCATTCAAGTACATGCTCATAGCATTCAGAGTCAGGACACTCTCCTCATAACAGAAACAAAGTTGCTGGAAAAGCTCAGCAGGTCTGGCAGCATCTGTGGAGGAGAAAACAGAGTTAACGTTTCAGATCCGGTGACCCCTCCTCAGTTTAGTTAGAACTAATAGAACTATTCTGAGGAAGGGTTCTGAGGAAGGAAGTTCTGAGGAAGGGTCACCGGACCCGAAACGTTAACTCTGTTTTCTCCTCTACAGATGCTGCCAGACCTGCTGAGCTTTTCCAGCAACTTTGTTTTTGTTCCTGATTTACAACATCCGCTGTTCTTTTGGTTTTTACTCTCCTCATAAAATGTGATGAGCCAAGTGACAGGCAGTACAGCTCCCATCTTGACTCTTTCTGACCTGTGGGGACTGTTTACCACCTATTGAGATAGAGGCAGAATTATAGGAGATAAAAGTGAGTGGCACAGTTGTTACTGTTGTTGTAAGTTGGGAGGTGACCTGAGCAAGTGAATGGGAAAGATAGAGGGTATTTAGGGATGGTGGTGTCAGGGGTTTAGTGGGTGAGAGTAAGAGACAAAAGATGCTGTAGACAATAGTGAGAAAGGTGTGAGTTTGGTACGGTAGGAGAAGTAGTTAGCGTGAGGTATTGGAGAGAAAGTAGTGGCATTGACCTTGCTCCTACAGTGATGGTCGTTCGTCCAGATGGCTGGAACTGTTTTAACCTAGGCAGAAAATTTAGATGAGGTTGACATGGACTAGTGTCATGGCCTCCACTGCTGGTCCTGGGGATGAGGATATGCCATATCGGTACCATGCTATCTCGCTGGACCTCCAGGACCCTACCCACAAAGCAGTTGCAAATTTGCCCTTGTATGGGGCAAATGTCAGCAACTCTGCAGGGTAGTTCTGGACTGGCAGTGCTTGACTGAGTGCATAACAGGTTTCAAAGATGGCACAAGTGCAAGGTGAATTCAGGGATATCCACTTAGTGGTAAGTTGTTCTGGGAATAGCAAATAGTAGGATGGGGTGGAAATTGGACATGAGAGAATCCATAAGGTCGAGGTAGATAATTGATGAGTTGCGTTCTAATGATCTAGTGAGAGAATTCTTTTTCCCTTATGGCAACAAACCCTCCAAAATCTTGACACAACTTGTACTGAGCCAAATAAAATCACAAGATTCACAGTCAGACAAAACCTACTTTTAAAATTGTAAGAGATAGGGAAGCAGCAGACTCAGAGGACAAACAGTCTCGTTACAAGTAGAGCAGTCTCGAGAATGCAGAATCGATACCCAACATCCAAACTTCTTGATAGACAAAATCACGAAGGTGTAAAATGCAAACTTTAATGTATGGGAGTAGCATAGTCAATGGAGACAGGAGCCAGAGGACTAATCACACTTATTATAGGTTAGAGAAGTGCGTGGCAGTATGAGACATTAAAGCACTTATGCACGTGTCTTAGTTGGTACTTAGTACAGACTGAAACTACATCTGAAACTCAAGATATATTGCATCATTCCACCTCCATTAATGTATAGAGAAATCAAAACCACATCCTCCAAAAGAGGGTTCTGAAACATCTTTTTTAAATAAATGATTCCCACTTACAAATAGCAATAACTATCTGCAAGTCATGGAAATAATTGTCTATACCTTACAGACTTATGATCTAAGAAACTTATAGACTTACAACTCTTTGAAGTGCAGTGAAGCCCTGCTTACGTTTGCCAACTTAGTGACGGTAATGTTAGCTTGAAGTTGTTGAGTATCATGTTTGGATGTTGTTTTGGATCTTGTCCTATGAACCAATGGATCTAATGGATTACTGGTAGTTGATGATTTGGTTCTTCCCTGATTTGTCCTCTGTTTCATCTTCTAGTTACACTGTTTAGTACTACAACCTCATACACTTCAGGTTTGGGCGGATCTTTGCCACTTTGATGGTTTATGATGTAACTTCTGTCAGGTGCTGGAGTTGAATCCCATAGTCCTATATTTAGACTTGGCAATGCTTACCCTGCACTCTTATCATGCGTGTTTTCATCCTCCTGCGTTTATCCATAAGTTCTTCTTTGGTTTCTGGAAGTTCAAATTGATGAAAACTCGGATACTTCATTTGCATGGGTCAATTAAACATGAATCCAGCCTCTGATGGAATGTTTGCACAAAAAGGTATTGCCTTAAGGTGAAGGTGTAACATTGCAGTGTATCATTGCTATATTTGCTCTTCAGAATTAAAAAATTTCCTTGCCCTTAAACATGTTCGTGAATGGCTTACAAGTAAATTCTAGATGGCTTTCTGGAAGTATCATTGGGTGTTTTAAATAAACTGCGCACAGCACTTAAGAGTGTGTGTTATATTTGTTTGTGATGTATCATGCTGAATGATGTGATGATCGACCTCCACTGCATATTTTTGCTGGGTGGTCACTGAGTGCAAGGTCTCCCTGCACACAATAGTGCATTCTGTGCAATTTGAACCACAAGTGTGCATGTGCACTGCAGAAAGGACATGGTTCTACTTATCTTAATTTCTCATTCAATGTTGTTCAAGTTGAAGCAAAATACTGAGGATGCTGGAAATCTGAAACTGGCACTAAAAACGTTGGAAAGGCTCAGCAGATTTGGCGGCATCTCTGGACAGATAAACTAAGTTAATGTTTCGAGTCAGATATTACTTCTCTTCAGAAGTATAGTTTCTCCAGAAACAGTTAAGTTTCTCCAGTTTCTTCTGTGTTGCTTTTTAAGTAGGAGATTGTCTACAGCTGTTCTTTAAGCAAAAAGCTGCTGATTTCACTGCCTGCCAGATTTCTGTATGACTGGAAAGGTGCAGAATCACACCAGGTTAGCTATCTAATTGCCATACCAGATTTTATGTAAGTGGTGAGGAGCAGCACACATAATTTCTGATCACAAATTTCAGGCCATGGTTCCTAACAATACAAACAAATTATTTTACACAATACAAGCTTTTCCACGTAACGCTGTTTAAGTTTTGACCGCAGCTGATATTATTTTTAGTTATGTATGCAATGTTTTCAGGTAGAGAAAGAACTAGCAACTACTACAGATGGAATTTACTTTTGTGCTCATTTTTTAAAAGAAGTTAAGATTTGCTTCTTATTTAAATGAAAAGTCATATCAAGCACTAAAGTGTGTTGGATCTTCTGCTGGCACGTAAGTAAAATCTAAGACCAATTTGCTTGACAAACTATGAAAGTAAAACAATAACTGAAGTATAAAATAATTTAAATAAATTAGAGAAATCCAAAATGTAATACTTGATGCATCAGGGAGAGATGTTATAAAGCAGTAAATGTTCAAATGCCTCAACTGCAAAGCAGCTGCAAATAATATTCCACTTCTTGTAGCAAACAGCTCATTTGTCTCCGAACTCAAAAGATCCTCATTCATATAGTCTAATGAAAAGTTCAAAAGAACAATTACAAGCTAATCAAATACCACTCACAGTAATGTTTCAGGAGCTACAGCCAAGTGAACAAACTTAAAAGAAGCAATAGGGAAGTATGAATCTCTTGAGGTTGACTTTTTTTAAATTCAGTCATGGGATGTTAGTGTCTCA
This sequence comes from Ginglymostoma cirratum, assembly GCA_024137785.1. NCBI lineage: Eukaryota > Metazoa > Chordata > Chondrichthyes > Orectolobiformes > Ginglymostomatidae > Ginglymostoma > Ginglymostoma cirratum. The sequence goes on from JAHRHZ010000024.1 coordinate 10,535,752, forward strand.
GACCAGACCAGCATTTATTGCCATTCCCTAATTGCCCAGAGGGCAGTTAAGGGTCAACCACATTGCTGTGGGTCTAGAGTCACATGTCAGCCCAACTAGGTAAGGATGGCAGATTTCCTTCCTTAAAGGGTATTAGTGAACCCATGGTCATCGAAAGACACTTGAGTCAAAATGTTTTATTGAATTCAAATTTAATTTTCTGATGGGATTTGGTCAGAAGTCATATGTCACCAGGTTATAGTCCAACAGGTTTATTTGGGATAAAGCTTGGGGAGTGCAGTCCCTCCACTGCATCTGACAAAGGGGCTACGCTCTGAAAGCTTGTGTGATTCCAAATAAACCTGTTGGACTACAACCTAGTGTTGTTTGACTTCTGACTTTGTCCACCCCAGTTCAACAATGGAACCTCCACATCATGGCGGGATTTGAACACAGGTCCCCAGAACATTGGCTTAGCTTCTAGATTAATAACTTTATGTAGGATGAATAGCCCGGCGGGGCGATCCCTTGGCCCATTGTGGCAGACCCTTGGCCTGGCATGTTGGTCTTTCAGTGGTACATGGCAGTATCTCAGCTCAGTGTGGTCTCAGTGCGGACTACCAGCCTTGACATGATTTCTTGAAGTGCAGTCTCACTGTGGCTGAGAAAACTTAAGAAAGATCGCAATGTTTGAACTTTCAGCTTTGGTTCTCAATTTTCTACTTAAAATTAAGAATGTCTGCAATGTATTAATTTCAACCTTATTTTGTGTGTTTTACACTATTCCATAATTTCTGCAATATTTAACATTTAGCTTTGTTCGTTCTTTCTACTTTGTTCTTAAGGTTCCGTACTTACGTACTGGTACCTAAGGTGATGCCTTGTGTGGTGACATTATACACTTTTCGCTTTACTCCTGTACTTTTGTGCCTGAGTACATGTGACAATAAAAAATTAAATCAAAAATATCAGCCTAGGTTTTATAAAGATTGGCAATGGTATTTTCAAGTGACCTAAACTATATATTTTAACAGAGATAGTAGGAACTGCAGATGCTGGAGAATCTGAAATAACGAGGTGTAGAGCTGAATGAACACAGCAGGCCAAGCAACATCAGGGGAGCAGGCAAGCTGACATTTCGGGCCTAGACCCTTCTTCAGAAAAAATATTTTTCTGAAGAAGGGCCTAGGCCCGAAACATCAGCTTTCTTGCTCCTCTGATGCTGCTTGGCCTGCTGTGTTCATTCAGCTCTACACCTTGTTATCTCTATATATTTTAACAACTATTTTCAGATTCATAAATCCTTGGTAGCAACACAAATCATCCATAATTTCACACCACCCACTAGGTTTCTCAGGTGTCAAGCCTAAAAAGGTTTGGGAAATTTGTTAAGCCAGCAAAAATGAAAGGATGCAAGGGTACTCAACAGGGTCTATTCCCAGGACAGTGGCTAAACTTAACAGCAGAAGGTACTGAAAAGGTGACAGTATCTGTGTCATCACACATGCCATTTTAAAATAAAGTCAGCACCTTTATATCAATGAATAAGAACTGATTCTGCGAGTAGGGGGATTTTACAATTTTAGCCATGACCACAGCACTACTCCTCTGCCGTATGATGTATTGGTCTGCAGTGTCAATTCTCAGAACACACACACCAAGCTGTAATTTCCATTCCACTGTGAATGTGACTGCAACTAGCACTGATACGGCGATCAATTTTACATCTTTCAGTGAGGTGCAGGAGGCCGGCCTGCAAATGCAATGTCTGCTGATTCCTGACCCCATCTACGAAGCAGTCTGGATGAAGTGTGTTGTGGTCAATTAGTGGCTGCCTGATAGGAAGCTGGCCAACTACAGCTGCACAAGAAGATTGATTCCTGACCACAAATGTCGATTCTCCCTTACTCCATTCCAAGTTTGTTGTCGGTATCGGAGCCAGCTTCACAGCCTGTTGTTAAATGCCACACCACAGTAAACTGACTATGACAGTTCTTATCAACTGCCTAGTTTAGCAAGCCAACCCTTTGTGCTAACAACACACACAGGGCACAATCTTAACAGGCTCTGAACAGTGAGGGCTATGGCACAACGAGCGTTAGAATGAGTGCTTGCTTTACTCAAGTGGTGTGACAAGATTCTTGCTAGGCCGCATTGAGTTCCAAGTTGATGATAATTATTGTTTGTTAAATGGCTTGTTCACAGCCCAACTTGCCACGGGTTAAGATCTTGCTAAACTCATTATACAAATTAGCTTTAAGAAAAAGTCGCTATGGAAATCACAATGAGTTCTTGGTAGGTTCAACTCATTGGTTGCTCCAGGAGATCCACATTGTTCACAAACAAACTGCAGGGCAGGGTATAATCCACCAGCTTCACATACCCCTCCACCACGGGCATTAGTGCTCCACTTTCAGTGAGACATCGCCACCATCCTGGCACACTTCAATGTGCTGGCACCATGCCCTGCAAGGGCAGACTGGTTTAGGAGAGCACGCAGCAACCAGGAGTGTTCTGCCACATTGGGTACAGGTGCTGCACTGGGAAAAGAACCCATTGCATGGCTTTTACCAGGCTGTCTACCAGGACTGCTCCCTTGCTCTCTCAGTGCACATTCAATCAGTGCCTACTGGCATGCTGCAGTTTGCTAGCCTTGCCTAGCCCTGCTGTGCCATACATTGGCAATTCGTGCAAGTAGACAAATAGGCAGGTACTTGACTGTACAGTGGTCCTCAGTTGAGGGCACGTACATCTCGTTGTGTATCGTGTGCCCACGTCATTCTAACACCTACACCATGTAGCCTTAGTGCTCGCACCAAACACACGGCACCTGCAGTAAGCAGTGCAACATATGTCTCAAAGCCTGAGTGTGTATCTGCGGCAAAGTCCATGGGTGCACCCATCTATCGGTGGAAAGTCCAGCCCGGTTTGAAAACGACAGTCTTCCACGGTCAGAAATCCAGTCCAGGGGAAGACTATCACTGGCGGGGACATTCATGTACGTCCACCAACCAGGTCTGCATTTCCCTAGCCCACTTCCCTCTTAAACCCAGGAATAGAAGTTACAGGATGACTGCAACCCACCCCCCTTGAGTGACCTGACCTGCCATGATTGCCCCTCACCTACCCAGGAATGCAGCACACCTATCCCTAAGACCATATGAAAAGGGAATAGGAGTAGGCCTTCCGGTCCTTTGAGCCTGCTCTCCCATTCAACAGGATCATGGCTGATTCAACATTCCTCACATTTCCCCACAACTCTTGATTGCCCGACTGATCAAGAATCTACCTCAGTCTTAAATATACGCAAGGGCTTTGCCCTCACAATACAAGGAATTTCAAAGACTCATACCTCTCTGAGAGAAGAAATTCCTCTTCATCTCAGTCTTAAATTGGCACCTCTTTATTCAGGGACTGTGTCCTCTGGTCCTAGACTCTCCCATAAAGGGAAACAATCTCTCAGCATTTACCCTGTCAGACACCTTAAGAATCCTATATGATTCAGTGGAATTATCTCTCATTCTTCTAAATTACGGTGAGTAGTATGCCAACCTGTTTAATCTTGGCTCAAAAGACAATCCCTCCATCTCAGGGATTATCCTAGGGAACTCTTCGTGCATCTTGCAATATTGGCTTTCTCAGTTGCACCTTCAAGTCAGTGTTACTGCTCGTGGGAGCTCCCTAAGGTATACACTCCTGTGCACACAACCAGTTATACAATCTGCAATGGTGGAAGAGGTGGAAAACAATATCGGTGTGACCCAATGTGAAGCACACACACTGTTATCTCTGCTCCATTTCATCGCAGACCCCTAATGACCAAGGAGTGATGCTGCAGATAGCTCAGAAGTGTAAGAACAGTGAAACTTCAGGGTTTATGAATGTTGTAACTGTTTACAAACCATTGTAGCCTGAGTTAGACAATCTGGTACTATTGGATTATTCAGTGGTTTAATTAGATTTTTAAAAATTGTGATGACTCCTGGAATAGTGGAACTTGTTTTCCAATGCACTATCTCAGGGAAGTTGTGACAAGATTGAAATGATATCTAGTGGAAATGAAACCTAATCTATACATATTAGAAAAAAAAAAACAAATGTTGATTTTTTTTTGTGTACCAGAAGTCTGATTATATGTTAACTTTGTCGTGGACAGTCAGATTTAACTTACAAAGTTGAGAATATAACAACATGTATTAGATATTTATCTCTAAGATGTTACAATAATGTCAGGTTAAAAAAAAGACCACAGCCAAATCATCTTACAGTGCATCAAAAGTAAAGCTTGAGAGAATCTACCAAGAAAGGACTGGACAGAAAAAAACCCAGCAAACAGCTGCCTTGAGAGTACATTCCAGATGTTACAGCATTGGGCAATGTTGCAAAGAAATCAGAGAAGTCTTACTTTGAACTTCGAAGTAATGTGATCTGATTAATCATTGAATATTTTGCATGCAATCATTGTGTCTGAATTTCACAAAAGATTGAAATGTTGAATTTCCTGAAGTATTGTATTTCTTTTAAATGGATTTCAATGACAGACATGAACAATCTGACACAGTATTTCCAAAAGAACCACAAAACTATAGTGGTCTGGGTGCTGTAATTGATTTGATGTCTCTAGGTCTGAGGTGGGGATAATCTTGGCTCAGCTTCTTGACCGTAGTGGTAATCCAACAACCTCTGTACGAGCGTGCTTGTGTTTAGCTGTGGTTATCAGCCATGTTTGGTTATGAAAATGGCAATACCTTGTGAAATTTTGTGGAACCCCACATTCTCCCTCTTCAACTCCAACAATGTAAGGGAGAAATGAAAATACAGTAAAACAATATTGCACATATGAATGAAAATGCAAAAATAGTTAACGATTATTTTTTATTAAGTGCAAGAACAATGGATAGAAGTTTGTACTTTTTGAGACTAAGTGTGGAGGTGTACCCAGAAGTAGAGATAATTCTGTTTGGAGAAAATTAGGCTTTCTCATGTGTTTACATACTTCTCAGTTCATTGCCTACTCACGTTTAGAAGTGGGTCCTGGAGATGTCACTAGAAAACCTGGAAAAAGCAGCAACATGGTTCAGTATCACCTCTTGAGAGATACTCCTGAAGTCTGTCCAGGAGAGAAATGAAATGCATTTTCTGAGGAATGGCAAAAGAGGTCATTCCAACAGACCAAGGCAGCCTGGAAGGAGGTGGCGGCAGATATCAGTATCCATGGGAGGTTCAAGACAACCTGACACCAATGCTGTAAAAGGATGAATGGTGTTGCCACATTCTGCCAGAGTATGTACCATTATCTACTCAATGCTACAGACTTCTATAAGCATGGGATAGCATTGAAAACTTGCCACTGCAGATGATTGTCACATACATAACCATCAAATGTTATGTTGTGCAATCAATGTCTATCACTTCAGTTACTAATTTAGTAGAACTTGCCATCACAGTGCTATCAAATCTTACATATCTGCCAGGATTCACACTTAAAACATAAGAATAGATACAACTGTAATATTGAGCTGCTGCTGGTGTGGTGGTGTTGTCATTGGTCCAGCACTCCAGAACCCCAGGATGATATTCTGAAGACAAGGGCTTGAAATTTGAATTCAATTAAGAAAGAAGAAAAATTCGAGAGGTAAAAGCTAACCTAATGGATATGAAGTAACCGTTACTGTCATAAAAAATATAATCGGGTTCATGATGTCTTGTGGGGAAAGACTGTCTTAGGGAAAGATACTGTTAAATGAGAAAGGGTGCAGGAAAGATCCTTTTTTAACGCGCATGGTTGGAGAAGACAATATGGGAGCCAGTGTGCACAATTTGCTGCAGCCTTCAGATTTGAATCAGTGAAAACAGAGACAGCTTCTGTGCCCCCTCCTTCAATACTCACTTTTCTCAAACTAAGACTCCTCATCACAGGTAGATCTTCACAGAACTTCAGTAACCAGAGCAATCTGATAAAATCAAACTTTTACACACAGATAATATCTGAATGTAGGTTCACAAACTGACTATAACTCCCTTTCTCCAATCTGATTAGTGAAGCTTCACTGAGGATCATAGGAAGAAACATTAAAGATGTGGATCTTCCCATTCATATTTCTACCACATGAGGCTCTGCAGCAAGATAGAACCTCACATCCATTCTTTAATACATATATTTACAGTTTCGAGAAGACTTGACTCCATGATCTTGCAAACAAGCACCTCAGCCCTAACCTCTCACTCCTCTCCAAACATGTTGAATATGTGTTTGATGACCATATCTGTCTCCAAGTTTCCCTGAACCATATTACTGAATCCTTCCGACCAGGTTTCCACACTGTCAAAAAAGCATATTGTAAACATGGCTAAAAGGAGGGACAACATTGGAGCTTTTCATCTTGAACACATCAGGAAGAGGAGGCAAGTCACCATATCTTGAGAATGAACAGCAGTTTATACAGAAGAGAAGAGGGTGCTCATAGACTGAGCTATCACTGGCATAAAAATGCAGCAGGAACAGATAATTGTCAATCTTAGTACTCAAGCCAGGCAGGTAACACTTTCTTCTCATGTTGTATACACACTGGTGTTCCTTTTCCAAGTGTGGTTACCAGCATCCTGGACCTCATGAGCAAAAGGTCATTTTGATTCTTCTTTTAGAAGTCTTTAAGTTTTGTTTGGTCCGAAAAGTATTTTAAATAAAGTATATATTAAAGTCTGAGCTGCCTACGTGACCATGATAACAATAATCTGGTCCTGCTCATTTTTCCCAACCTGTCTCTAGCTCCAGGTTGACTGCACCATTCTCCTCCAACACATGTCCATCTGAGTGAAATTACATTTGCCTGGCTCAATTCTTAGCTTCCTACATGTATTCAGAGTATCATCTACAATGGTATGCCTTCTTGCTCTCATGCCTTTATCTGGGCTGTTCCCAAAAATCTATCATTGAGCCACTCCTATTTCTAATGTTCATACCACACATTAGCAACATTCACATCATGTAGAAGCAGGCATTAGGTTACATATATCCATGGTTTGCACCCAGACCTAACTCATTACCATGTCCCTCAGCAATTTCATTGTTGCTAATTTAACAGAATCTTTTCAAAATCCAATGCTGGATAAGCGGAAGTTTTCTCCAGATAAATATTGAGAAGATCGAAGTCCATAGTCCCCATTTCAAACTCTTCCTTAGCCAACAACTCTAACTCTTCCTTGCCTGAAGCAGAGCTGGACTGTTAAATAGATAGAAATAGAAATTTATTGCTACTTGTGTTTGTGAAAATGCAATAAAATGAGTATAAGTTGCCACAAAAACAGTGCCATATAATTACATGAATGATATATGAGCCAAAAAGACACCAAGTTAGGACAAATATCATTCTTTGTTCATTCCATGGCCTTTTGGTTTCACAAAGTGGCCATGTCAAAGATCAACTGTCAAAATTGCTGAGAACCAGGGCCTGTTGAAGCTGCTGCGAAAGTGGAGTCATTGGTAGATAGGATAGTGAAGAAGGTGCTTGGTAAGCTTGCCCTGATTGGTCAGTGCATTGAATTCAGGAATCGGGAGGTCATGTTGTGGCTGTACAGGACCTTGTTTAGGCCATTTTTGGAATACTGTGTGCAGTTCTGGTCTCCCTCCTATAGGAAGGATGTTGTGAAACTTGAAAGGTTTCAGAAAAGATTTACAAGGATGTTGCCAGGGTTGGAGGGTTTGAGCTATAGGGAGAGGCTGGGGCTATTTTACCTGAAGCATCAAAGGCTGAGGGGTGACTGTATAGAGGCTTATAAAATCATGAGGGGAATGGATAGGGTAAATAGACAAGGACTTTTCCCCGGGGTGGGGAGGGGGGAGTTCAAAACTAGAGGGCAAAGGTTTAAGGTGAGAAGGAAAAGATTTAAAAGGGACCCTATGGAACAGCCTTTTCACACAGAACGTGGTGCATTATGGAAGGAGCTGCCAGAAGAAGTTGTGGAGGCTGGTACAATTTTAACATTTAAGAGGTATTTGGATGTGTAAATGAATAGGAAGGGTTTTGAGGGATATGGGCCCAATGCTGGTAAATGGGACTAGATTAATTTAGGAAACCTGGTAGGCACGGACGAGTTGGACTGGGGTCTGTTTCCGTGCTGAATGTCTCTATGACTCAATGAATTTCACTGTCCTCACCGAGTCTGGCCTAACGTGACTGCAGACCCACAGCAATGTGGTTGACTGTTAAATGCCCCACAATCGTCTGTTCAAGAGCAACTACGGATGGGCAACAAATGCTGGCTTTGCCTGCAAGACCCATATCCCATAAAAGAACAAAGAAAACAAAATGCTGAGTAGCTCGTAAATCTCATGCTCACTGAACATTCACCAGAAAAAGGACAACAAGTGCACCTGGTAGCTTGCATCCAGCAGCTATAGAAAGTGGCTGCATTCAACCATAGATAAATGGGGGTGATGGATAGAGGTATTCACAGATCAGACTATAGCCCCTCCATAGATGCACTTATTTCTAGTGTTGACTGGGAATTAGCATCTGATCTAGACGATGTAGGAATCTGGCAAGCTAAATAGAGCCATTGATAATCAAAGCATGAAAAGAAGCTATTCATCGCTTGTATTTTTATTAATCTTTTACAAAAGTTATCTAAAGTAATTCTACCACCCACCTTAACAACACTGTATCACCTGTTGTTTCAAAAGTATTTCTCCAATTCACATAATATAATTTCTTCCTCACTCCATTCTAAACTCTAATAACCCTTATGGAACCAAAGTATCCTAACCTCTTCTTTAAATCAATGATCCTTTTTCTCAACAATGGCATCATTGGAGAAAAAGATCTTTCTCACTCACCCGATAAAATCTAAATCCAACGTGATTTTTAAAAACTATTTAATTTCCTCATAGCTTTCTCACTTCCAGTGGAAAGAGTTTGGCATCTAAAATCTCCTCTCATATCTACTGGTTTCTATTGATGACATTATCCAGACAAATCTTTGCCGGAGGCTTCCTTTAATGGGATGCTGAAAATCATGTATTCTATCCTATCTGTGTGAAAGTATCATTGGTACATCTCTCAGCAATAACCTCATTTTCAATATCAAGGTCTTGAAATCCACATTCTGAGGCAGAATGCTATTGTGTCAATGTACTTGAGGCTACAGAGAATGAAGTAAATGAGTTCTACTGAAAAGCTATTTTTCCAATAAATGATCTCAACATATAAAGCTCAGCACCAAGTTACTGCAGACGAAAACTCACAAATTGGATCACATTTTATCCAACATTGTTGCATAATTTCAACAATTACTTGTTATTCCTACAATATGTTTTCACTAAACAAATAATTTAAATGAAGAAACAAGACTTCACAGTGATGTAAGTGCTGTAGTTATTATAATAAATCAGAAATAAACATTCTGTGATGGTGTTTCAGCATCTACCTTAGCCCCCCATCCTATCACATCCTCAGCCTATCCACTGTCCACAAAGCGCAAGTCAACTGAATGAAAATATAACAAAAACTTGGATACATTATGTTCAGTCTCATTATCTTTGTTATCAATATAGATTGTAAATATTTGTTGCCTGGCTGTAGGGTTCCCAAGTGGAAAATGAGGTGTTGTTCCTCCAGCTTGCATTGGGCTTCACTGGAACACTGTAGCAAGCCGGAGACAGAGATGTTGGCCAGGGAGCAGGGTGGTGCGTTAAAGTGGCAGGCAACAGGTAGTTCAGGGTCTTTTTTGTGAGCAGAACGTAGGTGTTCTGCGAAGTGGTCGTCAAGTCTATGCTTCCTTTACCCAATGTAGAGGAGACCACATTGTGAGCAGCAAGTGCAGTAGACTAGATTCTGGGAAGTGCAGGTGAAGTGTTACTTCACCTGGAAGGTATGTTTGGGCCCTTGGATAGTGGGGAGGGAGGAGGTAAATGGGCAGATGTTGCACCTTCTACGGTTACAGGGGAAGGTGCCATAGGGCAGTGAGGAGGTGTTGTGGGTGAAGGAAGTGTGGACCAGAGGGAACAGTCCCTGCGGAAAGTGGAGAAGCGAGGGGAGGGGAATATATGTCTGGTGGTGACATCTTGCTGGAAGTGGCGGAAATGGCGTCTGATGAGCTTCTGAACGTGGATGCTGGTGGGATGGTAGGTGAGGGTAAGGGGAACCCTATCGCTGTTGCGGGAGGGAAGAGAAAGGGTGAGGGCGGTAGTGCGGGAGATGGATCAGACCTGGTTGAGGGCCCTGTCGACAACGGAGCTGGGGAATCCTCGGTTGAGGAAGAAGGTGGACATTTTGGATGCTCCCTTGTCGAAGTTGGCCTCATGTGAACATATGCGACGGAGATGGAGGAACTGAGAGAATGGGATGGAGTATTTACAGGAAGTGGGGTGTGAGGATGTATCGTTCAGATAGCTGTGAGAGTCAATGGGTTTGTAATGGATATTAGGGGCCAGTCTATCCCCAGAAATGGCAACAGAAATGTCGAGGAAGGGAAGGGAGGAGTCAGAGATAGACGAGTTGAAAGTGAAGGCAGGGTGGAAATTGGAGGTGAAATTGATGAAGTTTTCCAATTCCAGATGAGAGAGGGAAGCAGCGCCAATGATATCATTGATGTATCAGAGAAAGAGTTGCGGGTGGAGGCCGGAAAAGGACTGGAACGAGGAATGTTCCACATACCCCATGAAGAGACAGGCATAACTAGGGCCATGCGGGTACCCGTGGCAACCCCTCTTACCTGAAGAAAATGAGAGGAGTTGAAAGAGAAGTTGTTGAGGTTGAGGACAAGCTCAGCCAAGTGGAGGATGGTGGTGGTGGGCGGGGATTGTTCAGGTCTTTGCTCCAGGAAGAAGCAGAGAGCCCTAAGACCCTCCTGTTGGGAATGGACACGTAAAGGGATTGCATGTCCATGGTAAAGAGGAGGTGGCTGGAACTGGTAAACTGGAAGTTTTGAAACTGGCATAAGGCGTCAGAGGAATCATGGATGTATGTGGGTAGGGATTGGACTGGGGAAAGAAGACTGAGTCAAGGTAAGAAGAAATGAGTTCTGTGGGGCACAAGCAGGCTGAAACAATGGGTCTGCCGGACAGTCCTGTTTGTGGAATTTTGGCAGGAGGTAGAAACGAGCTGCGCAGGTTTGGGAGACTATTAGCTTGGAAGCGAAATGGCGGGGGAGATCACCGGATGAAATGAGATCAGTTACTGTCATGGATACCATGGCCTGATGTGCCATGGTGGGGTCATGGTCCAGGGGAAGGTAGGAGGAGGTATCTGAGAGTTGGCGCTTAGACTCTGCAAGGTAGAGGTCAGTATGCCAGACGACAACAGCACCACCCTTACTGGCAGGCTTAATGACAAAGTCAGGGTTAGATCTGAGTGCACGTAAAAGGCCAGAGGGAGGGGTCCAGGTGGAGGGAGAGGATGGAGTTTGACACCCGACCCATCTCCCGCACTTCTGCCCTCACCCCTTCTTTTCCCTCCCGCAACAGCGATAGGGTTCCCCTTATCCTCACCTACCATCCCACCAGCATCCACATCCAGAAGATCATCAGACACCATTTCTGCCACCTCCAGCAAGATGCCACCACCAGACACATATTCCCCTTCCCTCCCTTGTCCGCCTTCCACAGGGACCGTTCCCTCTGGGACACCCTTGTCTACACTTTCTTCACCCCAACACCTCCTCACTGCCCTACGGCACCTTCCCCTGTAACCGTAGAAGGTGCAACATCTGCCCATTTACCTCCTCCCTCCCCACTATCCAAGGGCCCAAACATACCTTCCAGGTGAAGCAACACTTCACCTGCACTTCCCAGAATCTAGTCTACTGCATTCACTGCTCACAATGTGGTCTCCTCTACATTTGGGAAACGAGGCATAGACTTGGCAATCGCTTTGCAGAACATTTACATTCTGCTCACAAAAAAGACCCTGAACTACCTGTTGCCTGCCACTTTAACGCACCATCCTGCTCCCTGGCCAACATCTCTGTCTCTGGCTTGCAGCAATGTTCCAGTGAAGCCCAATGCAAGCTGGAGGAACAACACCTCATTTTCCACTTGGGGGCCCTACAGCCCTCCGGACTCAATATTGAGTTCAATAATTTTAGGGCCTAAACTCTCCCATGTCCCAAGCCCCCACCCCACATAGCAGGCCTCGTTACCAAACAGCCTGCCATTACACACCCCCTGTTGTTAGTCACTAACAGTCCTGGTTAATAACTATTCACCCTCCCAGCCTGATCATTGTCAACTCCTTTGTCTGTCCAAATGTCTTTCTCTCTCTTTGGGCTCTATCCTATTGTTTACTCCCTACTCCACCCACCTCCCTATTTTCTGCATATAAACTGATGTTTTCCCAGCCGCCATCAGTTCTGAGAAAGGGTCACCGGACTCGAAACTTTAACTCTGTTTTCTCCTTCACAGATGCTGCCAGACCTGCTGAGCTTCACCAGCAAATTTGTTTTTGTTCGTGATTTACAGCATCCACAGTTCTTTTGGTTTTTATTTAGTACGAAAATGTAATCCTGACTTCCCTGGATTGGTGCAACTGCAGTAAAACCCAACAAGGTCAACATCACATGGGATAAGGCAACATTTTTGATCAGCGTCCCATCCATTATTTTAAAAATCTATTCCCTCTGTTGCTGCCACATAGTGGTGCATATTACTTACAGAAAGTACACTGTAGCAACTCACCAAAATGTCTTCAATTGCATCTCCCATTTCATAGCTAGCACAACCTGGAAGGATAAATGCAGCACATACATGGGAATGCAATCACCTCCTTCACACACAACCTTATCTTGAACATATGTTGCTGTTTCATGATAACTGCTGGGCCAAAGTCTTGATACTCCTAACAGAACTGGAAGTAAACTTTTATCACAGGGGCTACACAGATCAAGAAGAACACTTACCACTATCTTCTGAAGATAGGTTTGGAAAATAATAAAAACAAATGTATAGTGATATCTTAAAATAATCCAAAAGTAAACAATTTATTTTTGATGACGTTGTTCTCTTCCATGACAATGATGTCTGCCAAAGTTCATTTCATTCTTCGAAATTAGAACCTTAAAGTTATGCTAATCTTTTTTAAAATGCATTTTCTCAGAAAAGCTGACTACCTGAAGGAGGTCAATTTTTTTTTTGTGACATGTCAAAACTACTGTAACTTGCATAACAAAAAACAAAAAACAGTACAACACAGAAACAGGCCCTTTGGCCCATCAAGTCTGTGCCAATGCATGATACCTTTCTAAATTAAAAGCCTTTTGCAGTCCGTATCCCTCTGTTCCCTATCTATTCATATATCTGTTAAGACACTTCTTAAATTTTGCTATTGCAACGGCTCCCATGACCTCCTCTGGCAGTGCATTTCAGGCACTTAACACCCTCTGTTTAAAAATCTTGCCTCTCACATCTCCTCTAAACTTAGTCCCTTTCAACTTAAACCTATGTCCCCTTGTAATTGACATTTGTACCCTGGGAAAAGACTCTGACTATTCATTCGATCTATGTCTCTTTTAATTTTGTAAACTTCGATCAGGTCATCTCTCATTCTTTGATAGTTCAAGTGAAAACAAACCAAGTTTGTTGAATCTCTTCTCATAGTAAATATTCTCCAAATCAGGCAACATCTCAGTGAACCATTTCTGTACCCTCTCCAAAGCCTCCATATCCTTCTGGTAGTGTGGTGACCAGAACAAATATCCCAAACGTGGCCGAACTAAAGCTCTTCCCATCAGTCATTGCCAACACATCTTGACAATTTTTATACTCTATGCCCTGTCCGATGAAGGCAAGCATGCCATATCCCTTCTTGACCACCTTATCCACTTCCAGGGAACTGTGGACCTGTGTGCCTCAATCCCTCTGATGTTTTTGCTGCTAAGGATTCTGCAATTTACTGTATACTACTCTCTTGCTTTAGATCTACCAAAATGCAATACCTCACATTTGTCTAGATTAAACTCCATCTGCTATTTCTCCACTTAATTCTTCAGCCTATCTGTATCCTGTAGAAATCCTCCTCACTATCCACACCTCCCCCAGTCTTTGTGTTGCTCGCACAACTCGCTAATGAGGACTTTTACATTCTCCTCCAAATCATTTATATATATTACAAACAACAGGGGTCCCAGCACTGATCCCTGTGGAACACCCTGGTCACAGATCTCCAGTCAAAAAATATCCTACTGCCGCTACTCTCTGTCTTCTATGACTAAGCCAGTTCTGCATCCTCCTTTCCAGGTCACCACAGATCCCAAGTTACTTCACTTTTTGTATCAGCCTGCCATGAGGGACCTTGTCAAAGGTCTTCCTAAAGTCCATATAGACACCATCTATTGCTCTGCCCTCATTAATTATCTCTGTCACTTCCTCAAAAAACTCAACCATGTATGTGAGACATGAACTGTCTAACTTCAGTTTCCTAAACCTTATGTATGCTTCCTTATCCTTTTTGACCAAGGTCTCAATTTCTCTTGTCATCAAAGATTCCTGAATCTTGACATCCTTATCCTTTATGTTCACATGAACATCTTGGTCCTGAACTCTAATCAACTGGCCTTTAAAAAAATTCTAACATGCCAAATGTGGAATTATCCTCAAACAGCTGCTCCCAATCTACATTCTCCAATTTCTGCCTCCCCCAATTTAGTACTTTCACCTGAGGACAACGCTTAACCTTTTCATAAGTAACTTAAAACTTACAGAATTATGGTCACTGTTCCCAAAATGCTCCCCCACTGAGACTTTGATCACCTCGGCAGGCTCATTCCCCATACCAGGTCTAATGTGGCCCCTTCGTAAGTTGGACCATTTACATATTGTTTCAAAAAACCGTCCTGGACTTACCTAACAAATACCCCCAATCCAAGCCCCTGGCACTAAATGAACTCCAGTCAACATAAGGGAAGTTAAAATCACCCACCACAAACCATTGCTTATGTATTTTTCCACAATCTGTCCTCATATCTGTTCCTCCATCACCCACTGGCTATTGGGAGGCCTGTAGTACAATGCCAGCAAAGTGATTGCACCCTTCCTATTCCTGATGTCTACCCATTTGGCCTCACTGGATGATCTGACCAATGTGCCCTCCCTAAGTACAATTGTGATATTCTCCTTTGTCAATAATGCAACTCCACACTTCTTTTACATCCCTCTCTATCTTACCTGAAACATCTAAATCCCAGAATGTTAAGCTGCCAGTCTTGTCCCTCCCTCAACCAAGTTTCTGTAATAGCTTCAACATCATGGTTATATGTAATAATCAAAGTTGTAAGTTCATCTGCATAACCAGTCATACTCCTCGCATTGAAACAAATATATCTCAGAACCCCAATCTGCCACGTTTAGTAGATTTTCCTTGTCTGTTCTCCCTTTTAGTCTTACTAGCGTCAGTCTTTAACTCTTCCTTGCTGACCTGCTGCTTTGGTTCCCTTTCCCCCTGCAACTGTAGTTTAAACCCTCCTAAGTGGCACTAGTATATTCATGCGCCTCCAGTTTAGGGGCAACCTGTCTTTCTTGTACAGGTCCCACCTGCCGTGGAAGAGACCCCAATGATCCACATACCTGAAGCCCTCCCTCCGAGACCAGCTTTTTAGGCAAGTATTTCACTTTACTGTCTTCTTATTCCTAGCTCAAGCACGTGGCACAGGTAGTAATCCCAAGATTACAACCCTCAATGTCCTGCTTTTCAACTTCCTAACTAATTCCCTAAATTCCTTTTCCAGGACCTCATCTGTCTTCCTGCCTGCACTGTTACTTGGCAACAACATTGTTTTAGCTCTTGGCCTGTGTCTGAATCTCATCCAGACCTAATGAATAGAAGGCTTTCCTCTGCTGGCTCAAATGTTTAACGGGGAAATAAAAAGCAATTTCAAATCAGTTCCTAGTGGGTGCTGGTTCAAAACAGGCAAATTTCCTGCTGGCAAAAGTACAGTAAAAGCCATGCCTGTGAGAACTGGGAAGGTGAATATTTAGTAACATGATCGCATACCTTTTCCTCTGTGTTTCACATTAATTTCCTGCCAGCTGCCTGCTGAAAGCAAATTCAAGCTCATTCAATATTTGAGGTCTTCATTTCAAATTCACATACAATGCAAATTAGTAGCCCAATTTCCTAATCCTGGCTTTTGAGACTCTTACATTACAAGCTAAGTGTTCAGATGTTTCTTAAGCAGCCACCCCAGATGGGTGAGAAGTGTACACTTTACTCCTGCTCCCTTGGGAGAGGGCTGAAGGAAGTGAGGAAAGGGCTGCAGCTGCATGTAAAAGTTGCCGTGATTTATTTTTGCAAAGTCAAAGGCAGGGAAGCCTGATGGTTTCTCTTATCAGAAGTTGGATGAATGGTAGAGTTCCCAGAAGAGAGTAGTGTGATATGAATGGGTAGCATTAAGTGAACTGGTAGGCATTCCATATAGTTTTCAAAGAAGCTGGGTGCAGCCGAGATAGAAGACTCTAATCATTGAAAAATTTACTCAAGCAAGACAAACCAGGAATTCTTCACACCATGAAGATAGCAGAAGCCGCAGTGTAAAACCCTTTCTGCAGTTACTTGCAAATCCCTTCGACACAGTTCACATAAATTGTCATGCAAGAGCGGATATATATTTCTGTTATTCTGTGTGCCTTTAAATATCCAACATCTCAACCTTGCTTCTATACATACAACATAAGAAAGCATATTATTAGAAAAGAGAAGATCCCATTCACATGAGAAAAATGAGCCACATTTTTACAGCTTTGAAAACCTTTTGCAAACCCTGCGGCCTAACAGTAATGATGGATTAGAGCAGGATATGGCTGAAGGCTTCAATAAACCAGGTATATGATACTATTTGCAAAGAGATTTAAAAATGGACGGTCATAGCCCTCAGTTCTGAACAGTATGCAGGAAACCAAAAAATATAAATTGAAAAAACTGTTGGACAGTAGGAATCAGAACGGTAGATATATCTCGTTAACACTTTGTGGCGATATTTTTCTGTTATATTTTCCAATCAGATTGTGGGCAGTTATTACTGACACTCGTGACCCACTAAAGAAATCATAAATCTGAGGTGAGTTTGATGGGAAATGAAATATCTTCCAATATGTTTGGGATACAGAAATTGTAAAAGTAGCGATTGCAACGAGATCAGCAGGTAGATCTCATAGAATATGAGTTCCCTGGTTAGGATTGTTACTCCAGTCCAAGCAGGGAACCATGGCTGACAGATATAAACAGGAGTGTCAGACATCCTGTTCACTCTGCGAGCTGGCTCTGAGGGAGCTGGATCAGTGTCAAGGACTCTCCACGTGTAAATAAAGGGTGACTTGGTGACATGATACCAGCCTCTGTGGAGCTATTTACAGTAAAGGAACATCTCAACCATGCAACTGATCTTAAGGATGAGGATTTCATGAATAAATGATGTGCAATTTCATTGCTGTCTACATAAACAGGAATTCACATATAAATTGTCAATGAATTTTACATTTACATTCATTGAAAAGCGTGTATTATTGTCTCATGAAAGCTCTGTCATTGAAGAAAACATTTATGTTGTGAAAAATTATTATTGTCTGCAAAAAATAATCTGTTGAAACTTCCAACAACTCAATGTAACATTACCACAAATACGGCACGCTCGAGAAAGTAGCAATCAATAAATAATAACCATTATTTGATGTAAGCATTGATCAATTATAAATAACTTTCAACAGTATATATGCATGGGGGCAGCATGGTGGCTCAGTCATTAGCACTGCTGCCTCACAGCACGAGGGACCCGGGTTCGATTCCAGCCTCGGGTGTCTGTCTGTGTGGAGTTTGCACATTCTCCCCGTGTCTGTGTGGGTTTCCTCCAGGTGCTCTGGTTTCCTCCCACAGTCCAAAGATGTGCAGGTTAGGTGGATTGGCCATGCTAAATTGCCTGTAGTGTTCAGGGAGGTGTAGGTTAGGTGGGTTGTGGTGGGGGTGGGATGCTGGGAGGTTCGGTGTGGACTAGTTGGGCCAAAGGGCCTGCTTCCACACTGTAGGGATTCTATATGCAATGGTAACTAATGTACTTTTCAATAGTGAGTAAATTGATAAAACCACCACAGCAGGTACAGTTAATTTTAGACTTATTTAATCCAGTTAAGAACAGATATTGGTAGAATCTTGCAGAAGTCTGAACAATGTGGTTGAGGTGACATCTGTGGCAGGATCAGATGAGAAGTCCAGCAAGGCCTGTCTCAAAGGCAAGTTCATCTCATGCTATGTTTTACACTTCTCATCCGTGTTTGGCAAGATTTTCACTTGGCAGCAGTGAGGTGCCGATTGATGGGGATCAACACTTGATAATTGCCTTGTTAATATTAAAACCCTCCTCCTTAATATGCAGCCTCCCACCTTACCAACCTTGCCAAACAAGCTAGACCTTGGGAAAACTTTGGATAAGGAGATCAGCGTGTGTACCTACCTAGCAGGGTCCGGTTGCTGCTTGCTACCTGCTGGACACTCAACAGCAACATCTTGGGACACAATCGACAGGCATGAACTGCACACAAGCCAATGAACAATGGCTTCTGCCAACCCATCATGACTATCTATTGATCCACTATTTCCTGGCAGTGTGCTCTGGAAGCACACACTTGTGTTGCAGGGCACAACAGTAGCTAACATTGACAGGTTGTCACGGTGAAAATTTTCTCACAGGGATAGGCACCCAGCTTGCAAACTGAACCAGTCTGTACCTTAGGACTACTTACTGGTTTAGCACCTACATGTATATCCAAACAACCCTGCCTTGCCTTGCCAAGACAATTAGTGCAGTCACAAAAAAACAAGCAGCTTTCCTTGCTGCTAAGCTATCCTCAGTGTAGGGCCACACATCTAGTTGTACAGCAGTGAGCCATGATCAGTCCATTAGGTCTGCCCACAGAAACTAATGGGGATGTAGGAATGGGTGCAGTGATCAAAAACATGGGCAGCCATTATCGTTGGATCGAACCTTTGCACTTCAGGCTGCAGGGTCTGGGCAAGAGTGCAGTACAATTATCAGGAGGTGGGGAGGGAGTGTAGCAGCAAGATTTGATAGAAAGTGATTAGGTAAGCATGGTGGAAGGTTATCACTGGGAGTTGTGGGTGTGGGAAATCATCCATGATTAGGAGTACCCTGGCTTCAATGGCAGTGAATGACCTGAAATACCAAGGGATGGGTGGGGAATATTAGCAGGTGTAGGTGCCTGGAGATGGGTTTGGTGGGGATTTAAGGAGAATTATAGCCTGTGCGGTTAATGTGATGGGCTACAAGTAAGGGAATACTGATGTCTGGGGGCCTCACCATTCAGGATGAGGCTAGAAGGCACAGCTAGAAGAGCACTCAATGCCACCTTCCATCCTGATCCAGAATGGAAGTGCTCAATGGGGAAGAGAATGGCTGTGATCACACTCAGAATAGGCAGAGTAAGTGACACGACATGTGAAGGACTGGACTGCAGCAAACACCAATCACAGGCCTTTTACAGGCAGAGAATATTGATCACAGGACCTACAAGGGCACAGGTACACATTCATGCATGCTGCTGCTCTCTGGCCTTCCTACAGGGTTGACCATTTCCTTGTGCTTCATAGTAACTCGTTGACAGCTATACATCTGCCAAATATTAACAATGAGGAGGGACAGAGGTCTCACCATGACCCTCATTAAGGTGAGGCATAGAGGCATTGTGGTAATATCATAGAACTGTCAAAACAGAAAATGACAGCAGGAATAGGCCTTTCAGCCCTTTCAACCTGCTCCAGCATTCATTATGATCATGGCTGATCATTCAGTTCAATAGCCTGTTCCTACTTTTCCTGCATGTCCTTTGGTACCTTAAGCCCCAAGTGGTTTATCCACATCCTTCCTGAAATCAGACAATGTTTTTGCCTTGACTGCTTAATGTGGCCACTGAACTAGAAATCCAGGCCCCGTAGATGCATGCACTTGAATCCTACCTTGGCAGATGATAAAATTTGAATTCAATAACATTTTGAATAAAGAGCTGGCCGAATGGCGATTAAGTAACCACTATCAGTTGTCATTAAAAAGCCCACCCGGCTCACTAATATTCTTTACTGAGGAAATCTGCCATCCTTACATTGTCTGGCCAGGCTCCAGACCCATCCCAAAGTCCTCTGGGAAATTAGGAATGGGCAACAAAATGTCATCCTAGCCAGCAACACCCACATCCTGTGAACAAATAAAAGTGAAAATGCCAGACCCGAAACGTCAGCTTTCCTGCTCCTCTGATGCTGCTTGGCCTGCTGTGTTCATCCAGCTCTACACCTTGTTGTCTCAAAGTAAAAATGTCATGTGTACGCATACCCTATTTATGGATGACGCAGTGAGCTTTCAGTATAGATCTATGACAATGGAGCCTCATCTGTGGCCTTGAAGCTGATGTGCTTTGTACCTTCACACAGTACACTCACAAATACATTAAAGTTACTATCACAAGCATATGAGTTGAAAATAATAATCACGTAAAAGACTTTTTGTCCATGCCACCAAAGTGGCCCCCTTCCCTCTACACCTAAGTGTATTACCTGGTTCCATACCTGGGGCAGAGAAAGCCAGAGGCAAATTTGAAAGGGACAGGCAGAGTGCGGGTGGAGGGCCTGGTCACCACTACTGCATCCTGAGTGAAAGTGCAGAGGGTCTTGTTTATGATAACAAATATGGCTATGTGCCTCCTGGCGCTGCCCTGTCTCCTTTTTCAGACTTATACAGCCATTCAGATTTTACAGCATGGAAAGAGACCCTTTGGTCTATCATGTCTGCTCCAGCCATCAAACATCGAATCCCATTCCCAGCACTTGTACCAAAGCATTGTATGCTACGTCACCTCAAAAGTACATCTAAATGGTTTTTAAATTTCTTGAGGGTTTCCGCCTCTACCATCTTTGTAGACTGTGAATTCCAAATACCCACAAAGCTCTTTGTGGAACAAAATATCCTACAATCCCCTGCAGTCTCCTGCTCCTTATATTTAATTGTGTCCCCTGCGTATTGAACTCTCCACTGAGGGGAAAGTTTCTCTCTTTATCTTCCCTGTCTATACTCTTCAGAAATTTGTAAATATCAATCAGACTTTCTCCCTCAGCCTTTTCTCCCAAAAGGAAAATAACCCCAGGCTGTCTAGTGTCTCTTCATTGCTAAATCATTCCAGCTCAGGCAATATACTCGTGAATCACTTTTGCACCCAGTCTAGTGAAATCATATCTTTCTCGGCCTGGGTGCCTGCATTGGTGTTTCCAAACAACTTTATGGAAATAAGACTTAGACTTTAACATCTGGACGTTTCTCTTACCTTTTGCCCTCCTTTTATTTCTGCTATTGATTTTTTAAAAAATCCTGGTTTTCTAACCAAGACGGTGTCAGAGAATGGTGACTCTGGCTTTTCACAGTACTCATGTATTTTTATACTTGAGTACATGTGACATTAAATTCTAATTCTAATTCACAGATCTGTGTACATGCAGATGTAGGTGCCTCTGATCTACTGAACTTCCAGGAGTCCTACCATTCACCACGTGACCCTTTGTCTCATTAGATCTCCCCAGTGCATAGGGACAGCCTCCTGGACGAGAGTTAAGGCTCCGCCATACCCCCCAACTCCTGTCACAATGCCTTCATCCTGGGGACAAATGGATTGGCAGGTGTGTAAACATCTCCAGAAGCCCCGAGCTTACTGTGCCTGGTTTTCCACGACAGCCCAATCCGACCGTGGAGGCAGCCAGACTGTGGCAGGAATTGCTGCACTGATGTAGATTCTGGGCAGCCCTCTGGGCAGCCAACTGATATATAACAGCAACGACAGCAACAAACGGATTGGCAGTGCATACAACCCAGCGTGACTGGAACTCCCAAAGGATTGCAATCATGTTGATCTCTTAGATCCTGTAGGCCCTTGAAAGACAGTAATGTCAGACATGGAAGGAGCAGCCTGAACTTACTAGGAGCCATTTATCATGTCTGCATTCTGATCTTAAACTGCAGCACTGAATAGTTAGGTGGATTCCATCGGTTCTGAAATGGAAGCTGAGACATTTTCTGTCAGAATTTCCACTATGTTTGAAACTGCAGATGTTGTCATGGATTTCACCACTGCCTCTATGCTAGAAAGGATGGGTCCCAGGTTCCACATGAAGTTCTGTGTGAAGTTGAAGCTAGACTCCTCCATGCATTTCAACATTAACACCAGACTGTCAGCTGGGCCTGCTGACCCCTCAATACCTTGGTTGCATGACCATCAAAGATCAAGTCTGAATCACATGAAGAAAAACTCATCAACGACCTCATTATCTGATGAACTTCCCTCAGAGGAGACAGTGGTGTTGTGGCATTGTTACTGAACCAGTAATCCAGACATCCTTGATAATGTTCTGGGGACATGGGTTTGAATTCCAATATGGTTGATGGTGAGATAGTAAGAACTGCTGATGCTGGAGTCAGAGATAACACAGTGTGAAGCTGGAGGAACACAGCTGGCCAGGCAGCATCAGAGGAGTAGGAAAGTTGATGTTTCAGGTCCTGATGCTGCCTGTGTTCTTCCAGCTCCATACTGTGTTATAGTTAATGGTGAAATTTGAATTCAATAAAAATCTGGTGACTTTGTAACCATTGTTGATTGTTGTTAAAAATAACCCCATCTGGTTCACTGATGTCTTTTAGGTGAGGAAATAGGTCATCTTTGCCTGTCATGGCCCACATGAGATGCCAGGACTGCAGCAATTTTCTTAACTGCTCTCTGATCAATTAAAGATGGGCAACAAATGCTGATCCATGCAATGAATGTCCACATCCCATGAACAAATGGAAGAAAAACTAATATTCAAGCAATCCTTTCCTGACCATGTCTGCAGGCACCCATGCATGGTGACTCACTGTCTTGGCTACCTTCTAAGGCACCCATTGCACCAGTTTCTCAGTCGGTGGCTTCCATTGTTGGATGAACTGATAGCACTCCTTCCTCAGAGATCAGATACAGCTGTTGCTCTCTGTCAGGAGGCACCCATGGATGACGAAATAGCAATACATCCTGGGCATCTAAAAGCAGAAATGCAGAAGGCAGAAGTTGTTATGAGGGAAGGGGCAGGTGGGGCAAATTAGAATCCCTACAGTGTGGAAACAGGCCCTTCAGCCCAACAAGTCCACACCAACCCTTGAAGCGTCCCACCCAGACCCATCACCCTATAACCCACACACCCCTGAACACTATGGGCAATTCAGCATGGCCAATCCACCTAGCCTGCACATCTTTTGACTGTGGGAGGAAACCAGAGCACCCAGACGAAACCCACACAGACACGGGGAGAATGTGCAAACTCCACACAGACAGTCACCTGAGGCTGGAATCGAACCTGGGTCCCTGGCGCTTTGAGGCTGCAGTGCTAACCACTGAGGCACCATGCCACCCTAAATGAAGATTTCAGTGGCGACACCATCTGAAGCTTTCAATTCATGCCAGTAAGCATGAGGTGGGTTTTGAGGAAGGATAAGGTAGGAACATTCTGTTGGCTTGAATGATCACGACAGCGCTGGATGCAATGGTGTCAGTCAGTCAGCCCATGATACAGATCAGTATGTCCTCCAGAGAGCTCTGGTGATGCAGGTCTGTCTGACTCAATGGTTCTGTTCTGCTCTCTGTAGTTATGTCCTGCAGGAGACAATGAGAGAGATAGAAGTGTGAGTGTGTGTACGCAAATGTGCTTCAATGATGTGCCAACTGTCCATGTGCTTCACATCCTTGATGGGTATGTGAGGATGAGGTGGAGTATCTGAATGTTGGACCTGAGTTTTCACTGTATGGGCTATTGGTAGGTAAATGATGGAGATTGTGTAGCATGAAAGACGGATGATGAAGTGGCTACCAGACTCTCTGTGAACTTGCATTTACTGAACTCATCCACCTGTGCAAAGCCATCAAATGTCTCTCTTTTATCAGGAGCTCAGGTTCAGGAAGTTTCCTGTCTCCGTTTGCTTCTTTGGCTTTGATTTGAGGGCCCCCGGCTGCTGCCTTTTTCAGTGGCCAAGCTATTTTGTGATGTGCTGATTAGCTGTGTGTTTTGCTGAACTCCATTCAGTATTAAGCCAGTCAGTAGTACTTTATCCTTAGGCTGCATGCAGCAAGCGTTTAGATAAGGCAGCAGCACAAAATCTGCATTTCACCTGCCTCAAAGAGCCTAAAAAATTGCTGCCCTCTTGGATTGCTTGTCTTTCGTGGGATCTAGTTAAAATGTCGCACTGCACCACAACATCATTGCCTCATAAATTGGCAACTGGATTACAATATAGATCTAATGGTATACAGAGGTCTATTGACAGTTCATAGAACCCCCGCAGTGTGGAAGCAGGCCATTCAGCCCATTAAGTCTACACTGACCTTCCAAAGAGCATCCAATCCAGACCCATCCCATACTCTATATATCCCAGGGCCAATCCACCTAACCTGCACATCTTTGGACTGTGGGAGGAAATCCATGCAGACTCAGAGTGAATATGCAAACTCCACACAGTCACCCAAGGGTGAAACCAAACCCGGGACCCTGGTGCTGTGAGGCAATAGTGTTAGATACTGAATCACCGTGCTGCCCTTTAATCCAAAATATCTGATCAGTGAAGAAGTAGTCAATTGCAACACTGAGGCAGAAGTGTACATATGGTAACTTCAGGAGAAGCACTCCCATTAAGTATTTTACGCTTTTACTGTTTCTGATTTCTCATTAATTACTGTAATGTGAGTTCCCAACCTAGATTGAGTTCCCAACCTAGATTGAGTTAAATAAACCTCTGTTGAGTTTTTGATGTTCTTGTGTAATGTTGATCATAATATTGCAAGTAACCATCCTTGTGGATGTTAACATTAAAATGGAAATGGCGTATTTTAAAACCAGGACAGCTTTCCGTTTCTCAGTTAATCTTGAGGAACTTAAGAGCTTTAAACCTATTTAAATGTCTGTAAATTGGACAACATTTGTCCACTCCGATTTGCACTCTTGGATGTATTTCAGTTCATCATTACTGTGCCTCTCGCAGTTCCGAATAGTATTGACCCAAGATTGATAGGTCAGAGATGTCATATATTCAAAGTGATTGAAATGTGCATGAACATGGACTGTGTAGTCACTTTGTGTCACTGTTTTGTAACTAAAGTAGTTTTGTACAATAAAAAAAACTGATCAGTGAGGTGTGAGAGTCTAGTGACATAATGCAAACTCCCCATGAGAATGCTGCTGCATATATGTAAGAGCTGCATTGCATCAGTCAGTGTACATTTGATTCATTTGTCATTACAGCATATGATTGCAATACTAAAAATCATGTGGTCGTAAATAATTTCAGTAATGTTTGTTCGAACACTGTCATGTAAAATAGTTATCCATTTCACAGCTGTTCACCAGACCATTACCAGTATAATGAAATATGCAACGGTGTTTGAAACACATACATTTGTTATACAAATGTGACAGGTTCTACCTTCAATTCAATATCATATTCAGAATGTGTCACAAGACATTCATATAGCAAAGAAAATTACACAAATGGAACAAGAATGGAATTGAAACTCATTTTATCTGTTAACTTAAGATCTCCAACTCTGTACTTATGAGTTTAAACAAGGACAATGCTGTGCTACTGCTGTGCATGTTGGAGAGCTTCTGGCCTATTACGGGAAATTTTATATTGTTTCTCAATATGAATTGCTCCTTGTTCCTTGTGGAATGTTTGTAGTAATACATTTCAGTAGTGAACATTTTAATTGATGCCTTCCCCTCCGTCTTATGATATTCTTCCCCAAATCACAGTTGTGTGAAGTCTAGCAGGTTTCAAGGTTCTCCACGTGGAGACACTGAATGGAATCTCGTCGTAGCTTGAGCAACATAGGGTAATGGTGACAAGTGTGGCAGAATTGGATGAGGAGGAATTTGAGGCCATTTTCAACATCTCTGTCCACCTTTTTTTTCTCGGGTGATGTGGCAAGTTTCTTGTTAGGCAGCCGTGAGCTGCAAATTAAGGAAGACTGTTGCTTGATAAAGGCGTCATTGATGCCATAATCTGCTTTGGTAAAATTCAGCTTCCAATTTTATCAACCTGGCCAAACAAACTAGATGTCAGGCAACCTCAACATGGTACCTGATAGATTCAGCTCTTTTTTTTTATTCGTTCAGGGATGAGGGCATTGCTGGCCAGAATCAGTATTTATCGCCCATGCCAGAGGACAGTTAGGAGTTAACAACATTGCTGTTGATCTGGAGTCACATGTAATCCAGATTGGGTGAGGATGGCAATGTCCTTCCCTAAAGGATATTTGTGAACCAGACAGGTTTTTCCTGTTAATTGACAATGATTTTGTGGTCGTCATTAGACTCTTAATTACAGATTTCTAAAAATTGAATTCAAGCCCCTTCCACCATCTGCCATGATGGGAATTGATCCCGGAATTACCTAGATCTTTGGATTAACAGTCCAGCAAAAATATCACACTGCTTTTGCTTTGCCATAGGATCTTCACTTCTTCCAAAAGACCTCCACGTTACCTAGGACCAAACCATAGCCCTAAGCATGATTCATTTACACAAATATTTCTACAAACATAATTATTTCTGCAGACAACAAAGTGGAAAGCAAACTCCAGAAAATGGCCAAGATTTTCACATTGTCTCACATGCGATATTGATGGTAGAAGGTGATCTGAAATTTTAATGACCATCAACATTGTATGCACTTCCTTCCTCCCCAAATAAAAAGGACAATATGCACTGAAACCCAAAATTGATAAGGGAACTAGTGCCATCATATATAAAAGACACATAGTCCAACAAGTGGCATTCCATGATACAACCTACAATTGACTTTCTCACAGCACGGAATGGATCACCAGTCCTGTGCAGTGGCACAAGCACATTGCAGTGCCAATGGCAAGCTCAACTTTCATTCCTTCCACTTGGCAGATGCCATTGATCCTGCAGTGGGAGGGCAACGACTATGCACAGATCTCAACTTAATAACCTTTCATGAGATTCAAACCATACCGAACACCATGAGAATGAAAGAGATGCAAGATCAGTGAGCATATGGAAAACTACGACAGCCATGTACTACACAAAGCATGTGAATCAAAAATCCAGTTACAAATACTTGAAAAGCAGCAAGGATTTTCTACAGCATGCTACAACGCCATGTCATTCAAAGTCATTACTAAACGTGGTGCTACAGTCATGGAAACTCTGTATTGCAGAAAGAGCTCATTTGTCATATCAGGTCTGCACTGACTCTTTGACAAGAAACACACTCAGACCCAGCCCCCCACCCTATTTCCATAATTCTGCCTTTATCATGGCTAACTCACTTAGACTGCACATCCCTGGAGATTACTGGGCAATTGAGGATAATCAATCCACCTAGCCTGCGCATCTTTGCACTGTGGGAGGAAACCAGAGCACACAGCAGAAACTCACACAGAGAGGGGGAGAATGTGAAAATCCCAGACAAACAGTCACTCAAGGATGGAATTGAACCTCGATCTCTGGCACTGTGAGGCAGCAGTGCTAACCACTGGGCTACCGAGCAAAGGATCAGAAGCCCACTCAGACCAATGTATAACATGCCAATCATGCAGAAAGAGAATACAGAAGAAATCTCAGATGATCAATGTGCAGTGATAGAGAGTGATATCAACTAGAAGTAAGCCAACCAAGTTGCTTGCCAAGAGCAACTGAGAATAAAACATAGCTTTCCGCATGGGTATATAATCATCAGATCAAGACAAATTGTCAAACTTCCAACATGTTACATTGAAGTTTGGACTGCTAATCTCGTTAAATTTGCTTTTATCTATGTGAATAATTTTTCATCTTTGTATATTTGCATGGGATTTATTTTTATCTGGATAAAATATTGTGTAATGTCTCAAAGTTAATATACAATATAGCTTTAAGATAGATGCTCATGATATCACCATCATATCATTGTATGTGACCTGATGGTGTGAAGTTCTCAGTATCCATCTTACTGAGTCCTATCACAGCATAACATTGCTGAAGAAAGCATGCTGCTGTCTTTTTTTTATCAAAATCTTTTAGCTTGAGCCCAGATGTGCAATTGTGACTGCAATGTCTGTAGATATCAGGAGCTGTAATAAAACCGTTAGACTCTTCAGTAGTAGGCTACCCACATCTTGTTCTTATGTCACAAATGCCCTGCTGAAGTTGAACAGCCTATCACTGTACCTGTGGCACATTATGAGGGTGCAACAGATCTGGCTCAACAGTGATAATTGCTTATGTATGAAGACACGACTCGAAGGTCCCAGCTGGCATATCAGAGCACATCAATTTTGACTTTGAGTCAATTCATTGAATGTTAGTGAAAACAGGAAAGGTGTATAACAAACAACTGTTCTAATGTCACCTATTTCACAAGTCACTCAAAGTCAAAATATCCCCATTGCGTTCTTCACATTAAATTAGATTTTTTTTAGAAGTAAGCTGTTATTTACATTGTCCAATTATGAATCAGCAGATGAGATGTCACTTACTTTCAGCTCACAATTTCAACTAGATTTGTTGACATCTGCCAATTCTGGAAAGAGTTCTTGTTATCAATTGTGATCATAATAGGACCGTAAGAAACAGGGAAAGGTACAGGCCATTTGAACCCTCAAATCTGTTCTACTTTTTAATAGGATCATTTATAATTTTGCAATATTTATTGTAAGTGTTGTTTATGATGAAAGTGTTGTTATTGTGGTTAATGCTGTTTAGATGAATATGATTGGCTCCCAGGTAGCTGAACAGATTGTCATCATGAATGATATAGCCAAACGTCTTTGGACCTCTGCAAAAGGAGATGGTGCCTTTCTCTATACAGCAAAAACAAATCTAAAGTCTGAAGAAAGCCCTCATCTCACCAGCTACAGTAAGCTGTTGCTTTAACCAATAGGTTATAGACTTTATATGATATGAGCCAATTATCCTGCACCTCCTGCAAACAAGTGAAATACCTGGAGAAGAGAGAAGTAACTGAGTCTTGATGAGCCAAAAGGGTCATTTCAATGAGCCCTGTGGAGAGAGGCTATTGAACTGCATTCCCAGTTTTTCCATCCATCCACAAGACCAACTTTTTTTTTGTGTGTCTGTGTCTATCTGTATGTGTGTGAAGGCAAAGTTTTATAACAGGGTTAGAGTTTTAATCAGAGATAACAAGGTGCAGAGCTGGATGAACACAGCAGGCCAA